>JARYHS010008843.1:0-75000 GCA_031002005.1 Vandiemenella viatica | reverse complement strand
TTAGTTACTTGCATCTTTGTTACATTTCAATATCTATTGTAACTATAGGCAAGTATTATGTGCCCGCAGGCTAACTTCAAATCAAAATTGTGGCCCACAGGCAGACTTAGAATCAAAATTGTGGCCCATCTCCAAAATTGGTTGGGCAGCCTTGGCTTAAAGCTAAAACACAATTTACTTCATTTTTATTTACTGCATTAGACCTGTGTTCATAAAATTATAAGTAGGTGTTTCCGTTGCCCTATTTTTTTAACCCATGCTTTGTAATCTAGTATTTTGTTTCTAAATAGAATAGCACTCAATCTTTCAAACATAAATCTTTAAAATAAGTTTCATCATGTACGTCATCCTTTTTCTTAGTATAGTTATTGTTGAACACCTTAAGTCTGTTTGGAATACTCTTATAATGAAAGAATCCGTTAAATATTTCTGAAAGATGAGAAACGATATATTCTAAGCTAAAGATCCTATTTATACTAGAGGACATGTTATTTTTTAAATGTCACTCCTTAATTTTGTTTCAGTAATGGGATAAAAGAAACATAGTTTTTTAATTCGTAGGGAACTAGATATTAGCATTTGCACTACACATCTTGTTAGTAAGTTATCCTAATATATTTGTGTTCACTGGAAATTCCATCAGTCTTCACTGCGTCCTGAATTGTTTCTCCTTCATTTTTCTTGGCGAACCAATTAGTTCTTGCTTTAAAATTGACTATGTTTTCCTTCATAATAATCCAAATGTATTGTTGTTTCAACTAATGAGGAATATGAATGGTTTGCTGGCTTTATGCTGTATTATTTCTGCCATGAATATTTTCCTGTCGTGTTCTACAACTGGTTTTAAATTTATTTTGCTTTCTTAATTTCTATAGATTCCTAATACATTCAGCAGGATTTTGTTTATAGCGTGGATGATCCATGTGACTGATTTGTTTATAATTCTAATTATTTTTGGTGAGAAAGGAACATACTAACAATATTAATATATAAAAGATTAGAACTTATCATCTATGCTATACTTGTTTTGATTTTTTTATATTTTTATAGTTAGAGGTCTTGCTATTATCATCATTAAGGGAGGATCTCCTATGTATATTTACTGCTACCCTGTTTCACTAAATATGTTCCGTAATTTAATTGCTAGGTGGCCAGGGAAATCTATAACTATCATTGTGATATCGTAGTCACAGTTTTGCTTGTTGACAAATATTTGGTCATTTCCTGTTTCACATCCAATCCCATTCTTGATGGTATCATGGTACAATTGTATTCATATTATATGATATTAACAAATTTACTAATTGTTGCTTTCTTAAAGTCAATGTTTAAGGTACCAAATAATATTGTGGAATTTGATTGATATTTCACTCCACTAAGTAGAACTTTTAATTATTTGACAAATGGCTATTGATACACACACACAATTATATTCTATAAGTTCACACGCAGAATATTTGAAATAATTTTCTACACATTTAGTATTGATAAATCTTATTCCTTTTGACTTCAGAGTTGGTTTAACATTATTATTAATAATAGTATTATAATGTTTTTAGGTGACTAGCCAAGTTAACGAGGTGATTACATATCATATTTCATTGATCAATTTCACTGTCCCCATTTTTTGGTGAAGTGTCGGATGCAGTGGATAGGCACTTCACCAGAAGATGGCGACAGTGAATTTCATCATCAAGATATTGTGTGTAAACACCTTGTCAACTCGAAGTCACCCAAGAACATCAAATTAATTCTCAATGCTGAGTAAAACTTCATTCTTATGTATTATTATTATTTATGTTGTTATTATTAATTGCAATCAAGCTCATGCCCACTTGTCAGTTTCCCTACATACCTACTTACGACTCGTACGTGTATACGTGTCCAAACATATTTATAGTTTTCTCTGAAGAAACTATATGCCGCTTCAAAATATAAATGTGAAATTTACCTGTTTGAATCTCTTGTAACCAGTGATTACTTAGACACAAAACTCACACTTCTTTTAGACTACCATTTAACAGAACTTCGAATTAGTCAGCTTATTATTTTAATGTAGAACATTTTTAAAGAGAATCGTTAAGAGCTCATTAAATTATGCCTTACGTGTGCTCATTCTGTTGTATATTTGGGTATAAAGTTATGAAGTGTTATTTGTGTCTGTGGTCACCAAAGTTCCTCATTTCTTTATGATGGATGTCTCTCAAACAAGTTGTTTTCTTCTTTTTACCTCCAAATTCAGTTTTTTGATGATCTGCTTCTAATTCTTCTTCTGCTTGATAGTTTCCTTCTGCATTCCTCAATAGTATTCTTGCACAGTTTCTGATCCTTTCAGCTGTGCTCTTAGTGGAATTTAGTATGTTTTCAGTTATTACAGTTTTTCTTAATTAATTCTCATGTATAAAAAGTTGTGTGAAGTGGCTTGTATCTGAACAGTCATGTCAGTGAAATGCATGGAGATCTTTTTGAATTTCCTTATCATTGCAGATAGTTCAGTATTTATACAAGAAAATTCAATCAAATCATGCCTACCTGGAATACCTCTTCCATAGAAATTGATGTCATGCATTATTGTTATTTCTGGTCTTCTTTTGTGATTAATTACAATGTATATCATTTACTCCTCTCACTGTCACACAAGTGCTGCTGGGTACCAGATTATTGGTGTACTACATGATTTGATTCTCCTGCATATTCTTTTCCAGGTATTTGCAACTGTATTTGCCTCTATTTGGTTTCTCTCCAATCCGGCGGGGGTTATTCATTGTCTTTTCAGATCTTTGTATTGATTTTTCTTCTCATGTAAGATGAAATTTGTACCAGTGTTTGAGAATCTCAACTCTGGTGCTCATTGTCAAAGACACTGCACGTAACTTTTTCACTAATTTAGCACATATTTCTATTGTTGATTCTTTCAAACACTATTTCTAAATTCATTACGTACTTTCGAACAACAATCAAATCTTGTTCTATACTGAAACTCTTTCCTCTACATTGGATTATCTTTTTCCATTGCTACTTCAAGACTTACATTTTGTGAGACCACATTAACACAGTGGATTTATCACTCTTATTTGTCTAAACATCCAATGTACACACATACATGATTGATGCCACAAGTAACAAATTCTTTAGACAAAACAATTTTCAAATTAAAGAAATTTGCATTTACTGTAGAACAGTTGATAAATAATTTTGTACATGATGCCATACAGATGTTAAACTGCTCTTTGTTGAGCCCTGTCAATATGCTATTAGATGAGACATAATCTAAGTTCTATTCCTCTCCACTGTGCTAGTTGACTGTTTCAGTTGATACCAGAACTGTGGTCCGATAATAGCCAGTTACAAGAAACGTAGTGCCATAGTCATTATATAGACCATTTAACTTGTCCATTAAAAACTGCAATGTAAATGTCCAACCAATATTTCTCTGATTTGAATATAATTGCAGTAACGTCAAGTCTATAAAAATTAATCTTTGACTAGAGGAAGAGGGTCATGTGATGAAACTGTTTTTGTATTTTTTCATGTTGACACTTCAAATCACATCTATGCCATAGTGTAAATTGTGAAAAGTTCTTTTGTTTTCCATTTTCTCATACAGAACTGAGAAATCTTTTAAATGAAATATGATGAAAATTTCTGAACTCTTTATGTTTTACTACGATTATAGAATAACACTGAGTGTTCTATAAGCCCTGTTTCACTACAAAATTTAGGTTATAGGAGAACAATTACTGGCACCATTGTTTTACTCTAGAGGCTTACATCATAGCAATGGTGTCTACATTTGTTTGATACATAGGAGAAGAACCTAAACATATCTCCTACAGTTATAAACTATTTTCTACATCTGTATGTAAGTTTTCAGAGAATCCGACGAAAGCCTCTAAAACAATTGCGGCAGAAAAAGACACTTTGGACTTTTAAATAAAAAAAAATGATTATGGCAGCATTTGACAGTATATTCAAAATTGCATCAGCACAACTGAGATAATAATAATAATAATAATTGATAAAATTGCGATGGATTGCCCGCTCTGGTGGCAAACTCCCTACACACCCGTCTTTCTCCTTTTCTCTTCCGATTTACTTTCGCCCTCTACTAATTTTTGCTTTAAATTCCTTCAGTGTTTCCAGTAAATTATTCATTACTTCTCTTGATTAGCTTGTGATTAGAGTGATCATTAGTATGATGTCAGATTTCTAACCATCGGTAAGACATAACTCTGGGTGAAATGACTACACCTGTTAAAACATTTCTTTCTGTTATATCTATCAATCTCAGGGAGGTTCCAACTGGCATGCACAGATCAAGTTTAAATTGCATACTATGGTGACAATTTCCCTAGTCATCTAGTACCACTTTCCTTTGTATTTATTATTATTATTGTCTTTTATACATTAAATCTTAAAATTCCCCCCCCCCATCCCCCTCCCATCTACTTTAATGATTTATGAATTTCAGTTTTAAAATTCTTCAGCATTGGTAAATTATTCATCACCTCCCTAGGTAGCGTATTACGATCCCTGACACCAGTACCCATGAAAGAAAATTTTCTCACTCTCTTATGCTTATAATCAAGTACCTGCTTGTTTCCATGGTCATCTCTTCCTTTCCATGCACTAGTCCTAATTCTTCGACCAATATCCTCCCGATCCTCATCACATATGCTATGTACACTCCCAGCACTCTCTTCACCATCCTCCTCTATTCCTATGACTCCCAGTTTAGCTACTTTATTATTTCAGCTATTGAGTGGATCCTGTAGTAATTTCCACAAACAAGTCTAGCTGCTCTCCTTTGTGCATCCTCCTCTTTGATACCCAAAATTTGGGTCCTAAACTACACCACCACATTCAAGCAATAGTCTGAGAAAAGTTTTGTAATTCAATTCCTTAACTTCTCTGCACATCCTCTCATCACTCTCTCCAGGAAATGAATGTTTTGTATCCACTTCCTACCACCTCTCCAACGTGTCACCGAGCGTGGTGGTGTAACGGATAGCGTTCTCGCCTCGCATTCGGGAGGACGGCGGTTCGATCCCCGTCCGGGCATTCAGATTTGGGTTTTCCATGGTTTCCCAAATCACTCCAGGCAAATGCCGGGATGCTTCCTTCAAAAGGCCATGGCCGAATTCCTTTCCATTCCTTGCCCCCATCCTTGCCCCCATCCTTGCCCCCATCCTTGCCCCCCATCCTTTCCCGTCTCTAAAGACCTCGCTGTTGAGAGACGTAAATACAATAAAAAAAAAAAAAAAATCCAACTTGTCCTGTCCAGTTGAGTTTATTACCAAACCTTATGCCAAGATATTTACACTTCAAGCATTCAACAAGCAGTTCTGTCCACCACCTTGTAATCATAATCAATGCTTAGTTTTTTTATCTGTGTACCTAATAAGGTGACTATTCCTGGCATATATCTTCATTCCAAGTTGACATATGTAGTTAAATATTCTATCCACATCACCCTGTAGTTATTCATCCAATTATATACCACTGTGTCATCTGCAAAACCCCTAAATTCTGACAGTATATCATCAACACAATCATTCATTAGAATGATGAATAGCAATGGTCCCAATACCCTACCCTGTAGCTCTCCCATATTTATTTATTTATTTATTTTATTTATCAATCTTGTTTCATGGATCCCTGCTGAGGAAGGACCTCTGGGATGTGAAACATGTCATGGTTAATACACATACATACAATATGAGTCATAATCATAGTAAAAACAATTATATGTTACTAAGACAATTAAAGAGATTAAAAATAAACTTTAATTTATGCAACTGAATTATACAAAAGACATATTGAATACAATTAATTATTTTGTTCAAATTCTTGAATGGAGTAGGAGTTGCCAATAAGATAATCTCTCAGTTTTTCTTTAAATATATCTTTATTATCTGCAAACTGTTTAATACTCTTGAGAAGTTTATTAAACAGATGTATACCAGAATAATTAACTCCTCTTTGTACTAAAGACATAGATATTTGTGTTTTGTACAAGTTATTTCTGTTTCTTGTATTGAAATTGTGTACCTGTGAATTATAAGTAAACAGTTTAAAATGATCTATGACAAAGCACATGAGAGAATATATATACTGAGAAGTCATTGTAAGAATATTTAGTTCCTTAAAAAGTTGTCTGCAAGAAATTCTTGGTTTTACCCCACATAACATCCAAATAGCTCTTTTCTGTGCTATGAAAACTTTTTTACTTTGTGAAGGGTTTCCCCAAAAATTACACCATATGACATCACTGAATGAAAATATGAGGAGTACACCTGTTTCGTTAATTCTAGATCTGCTGTTAGAGAAAGTGTTCGTATTGCAAAGGTGGCACTACTTAACTTCTTCAGTAGTGAAGTGATATGTTCGTGCCGACAGAGTTTCTTATCTATTTTAATACCTAGGAATTTTATAATCTTTATTTCTAGGATAGTGTTATTTTATAGCTTACCGGTACTTGTAAATCTGGCTGTGCATAATTTTTTGTTTTAAACCTAATATAATGTATTTTTTTCAAAATTTAATTTTAATGAATTTGCCTGAAACCAATTTGCTACTTCATTAAGTACTTCGTTTACATTACGTTCTAGATTGCTGTTTTTCTCACAGTCAGGTTAGTGCCATCTGCAAATAAAACACCCTTAACTTTGTCAGATAAGTTTCCAGGAAGGTAATTGATGTACAACAAAAAGAGGAGGGGTCCTAGGACAGAACCATGTGGAATTCATTGTTTTATATTCTCCCAGTCTGATGAAGCATCTTTACTTATTTTAGAATCAAAAATGGAAACTTTTTTTTTGACTTTCCATTTATGACTTAAACCATATTTACTTCCACTTTGTTTGATATTGCATTTCATACTCTTACACTTTGCTTTCTGACATTTAAGAATTCCTCTACTCAGAAAATCACTTTTTCATCGACTCCAATAGTTTTCAACTTATTTAATAGCATTTTATGGCCCACTGTCAAATACCTTAGAAAGATCTAGTGCTATACTATCATCTTGTCCACCCTTGTCCAATTCATGTGAAATATCTTGCATATGGTCTACCTTCTGAGATTAATATGAATAACCTTGCTTAACACCATATTGTCGATTTGCAAAATAGTTTATTTCCTCACAGATATTTCTGACGAAGTTACATATTATTCTCTCCATTATTTTACATATCACTCATGTCAAACTAATCAGCCTTCAGTAAATTTGCTGTAAATTTGCACAAACCTTTGTTGTTGCAAAGAAACGGTTTTTACAAATATAATAATAATAATTGATAAATTGGGATGGAGCACCCGCTCCGGTGGCAATCTCCCTACACCCCCCCCCTTTCCCCCGCCATTTCCCCTTCCAAGCTACTTTTGCTCTCTACTAATTTTTTATTTAAATTCTTTCAGTGCTTCCGGTTAGTTATTCATCACTTCTCTTGGCAATTTATGCCAATCCCTCCTATGAAAGAAAATTTTCCCACACCCTTATGCCTGAAATCAGGTGCCAGCTTGTGGTCATGGTCAACCTTTAAGCCGGTTACACACTGGGCGGTTTTTCCCGTAACGGAAACTTAACCGCTGCCGCCTATAGAATTTGGGGAGTTTACACATACAGCGGTAGAACGTCCGCTGCTATTTCAGCGGTAAAACCTCAACTGCTATGAAGAGCTGGAAAGATGACGTGGTCGGGCGTCAGTACCTTGCTTTTGATGACTTGAGTTTCATTTTGTGAAATTAGAATTTAGTTAATTTAGCGTTTATGACTTCGTAGTTAGGTTTTTAAATGGTTATTTTGACGGTTCAGTCGCCATAGAAATAGGAAAAGGTAAAACCAAAGGAAAACAGAATATTTGAGGAACGACGACACCAAGTTTTTCAGTTATTTTGGGATGTTTATTTCGACAATTGCTTTTGAAACTAAAGTACGACATTCAAAGGAGAAATACCCAGTTTATGAATGGTATTTAACGTGTGGCAATGCTGGCAATCACCTTGAAGTAAGCAGATTTCTCATGGAACTACTATAGATAAACGTTTAATTTTATATAATTCCAATCCCCTATATTTTTTTTATGATAATTAGGGTGAAAACTCCTTTAGTAGAATACGAATAGGTGTACATAAAAAGTTTGAAAAATACACTCTGCCATATAATGGCTAATACTTACATTTATTTGTAACTAATACATATACTTCACTGTGTAATCGACTCATCACTGTTGAGTTTACTCTGCATTGCTTTTATTCTTACAAGCACAATCGACTAGTTAATATTTTTCAAGTTCTAGTTGAAGCGGTAAAAATTTATGTAAATACGTGATCAATATTTTACTATCCAAAGGCATTTTTCCTAATTTTCCATTTCGTCAAAATCATTCCATTTTCAAGGCACACTTCTTTCCAAGCGTTCCTGGTAGCGTCCCGGTCTTTAAAAGAAAACACTGTTTTATCTCTTAAAACTGGTCTAGCTTCCACTAACGAAATGAGAAGATCATTATTTATCACCACTTAACTTATATTACGATTTTTAAATTAAAAAAATGATAACTTTACACAGACTGAAAACGCACAAGCGGTTGAAAATCCGCCTAGTGTGCAAGCGCCCATCTGGCCACATGGGCCACTGTCTGCGCTGGGGCGGTCAAACAACCGTCGAATGTAGTGGCAGCCGGCGGTTGAATACCTGCCGTCGACGGCAGCGCTGCCGCGGGTTTTCCCCTCCGCCCAGTGTGTAAGCTCCCATTTGATCCCTTGCGCCACTACCTGAACGACGGCGACGGATAAATTTCCGGCGCGGACGAAACCGCCCAGTGTGTAACCGGCCATACCCTTCCAAGCACCTCTCTTAATTTTCCCACCAATATCTTTCCATGTTTCATCACCAGTATAGGCTTTGTACACTCCCATGACTCTCTTCACCCTCCTTCTATCCTCGTTTTATTTACTCTAAATTTTATTTTAGTTATTAGAAAAGTTGTAGAACATAAAATACTTTACAAATTTCGTTATAGGCAATATTTCATAGACTTAACCCTTCTTGGGATGAGCGTGGATTGTGGGGAGTGCTTAGTCGCATGAATGATAATGTTAACTATAGAATCCAATCCATAGTACGATTTATAAAAATAATTATTTTTTATAAATTTTACAACTGTAAATAAACTGCAATTCTTGAATAATTTACTGATGGTATTTATAGATATTACCAATATTATTTATAAATCATACATCCATTTAATAATATTAATTTAATTTATATTAATAATAAGATATTTAAATCAAATATTATTAAATGAATTTCTTTATATTTTTATTTCCCAACAGTTTATCGTAGATCTAATACAATTCTGGCTTCAATGTAAAACGAATTTTTTTATTGTTATTGTTCATATCCAGTATACAGCTCAATATACTTGTACCCGGGGCCCCCGGCTGATGGGGGGCCCCGATCACCGGCCTGCCCACACCGGGCCTGAAATTCCTAGCGCCGGCTCTGAATTTGGTTCTAAAAACGATTTCAGGTACATATTCATTTTCTTCATCCAGATCACGCGGATATAATGAATCTTTGAAGCATACTTGTCCATTACACTGACAACAAACTGAGGAGTATTATAGCCCTACGTTTCTGCACCCGCTACTAGAACAACAGCCTTTATTGCAGTTACAAAATATCGTAATGAGCAGTTCTTCTGGTGCCGGAGGTAATAATGTTGTCGCTGATTCCAGGATTTAATTTGTAACATCCACCTTCTTCATGGGTTTCTAAATAGTCCCCTTACCTTGTTTGGATCTGATAGTAGACACGATTGATGTGTTGTAGAACTGCTGCAGTTGTAGGTGGAAGAGTTGATAACTGAACTGGTTTGTTGACTCTAGTTGATTTGATGAATTTCGTATATTAAAAATTATCCATGATGTATTCTGTTTTTGGAGGATTATACATTGTTAAAAGACACGTACTCCATTTTCAAACAATGTTTCTAGAGTACAGTTATGTTGCTGAAAAACTTGAGCTGATTGATCCAAATCAGAATGTTTCTCGAACATTTTAATAATTGATAGTTGTCCTTTCTTGAAAAGCGCAAATATCGTGTCACATCCACTAAAGACGTGCAAAAATAATGTATGGTTCTTAGAACGAGGATATTTGACAAAGCTTTTAGCCGTATATGTTCGTTTCTTCACATTACATTTGCCAATTTTTAAAAAATTTCTTGCTAATGTGATTGAGTTCGCCTATTAAAGGAGCTAGCAGATCGATATCTTCTCCTATGATGACGACAATATTTTGTTGTTTAGATTCTGCACTGGCTGTTTCGACGATATGAATATCAGCATCATCTCTGGCATGTTTTGTATTGATCTTAGCAGTTTTTAATTTCTCAATATGCATGTCATTAAAGTTTTTTTTTTATCATATTGGTTCGATAAAAACTTTTCTTAGCTGTTTGACACAATCATTGTTTCATCCAAACAAACTTCATAAGGCTTTGAAAGACCAGCCGTTCTTATTAGTGTTCCATTGCTTTAATGTTTTTACAATAGTCTGAGTAGCCGTTGAATACAACAACAACCATTAAGTAACCATAATTTTTTGCAAATATTTGATGTATTTATTGAAAAAAATGGAGAAAGTCCTGTATCTCATCTTTGATCAATACGACATGATGGAAAAGAAATCGACGATTCATAATATGTGTTGAATTATCTTCATATAGTTCGATATTAACAGGTGCCATATTGTTAGATAATTTAGATTTTTTTTTTCATGCTATTACTATCAAATAAAGATGTCATATATGGACTCAATTCATATTGTAGATATTCTTTTAAATGACTTTCAAACTTTTTGCTCGCAGTTTTTCTCTAGGAGAGTAACAATGGATCAACAGAAACTTTATAATTGTTAATCTTGATGAATCTGTTAACAGCTGAAATTGATAGAACTTTAAATAAAAGTTTTAATTTTATGTCATTAAAGTTCAAACCACTTATTTTGGCCATAGATTGTAGATCAAAAACATTGGCTCTGTGACAATTAATTTGGTCATTTCTCACAATTCCAGAAGCTGTTTCATACTTGGGAAAGGATTATTAAGAGTAAACTAATCGACAAGTTTACTCACATCAGTAATATCTCATTTTAATCGTGAATATGTAGCGTCAACGTGTTACAGAACTTCTCATTTTCCTCACAAGTATTATTCGTGGCATACATAGATATACCCTTTTACATAAAAATTTTCTTGCATACTTTGTCCCCGAGATACTCCTCATTCTGTCTTCATAGATTTCATAAGACTTTGCTTGATTACCTTGTCAGTCCAAGCACCAGAATTAAATTTTTCTGTTCGTTTTAGTATGAATAGTACGTTTTAAAAATTCTGAAAAGTCTGTTGATCCATTGTAACTTCCAATTTAATTATGTCTTGAAGATATAAATGTGCCTATTTAGTGTATAGAAAGTGACCACTTCTGTGAAAATCGGAAGCATTTTTTGACTGCGTCAAGATGTTCTTTAAAAAGTCCCAATCTTTCAGCATAAATAAAGTCTAGTGTTATTGATACCATTTCGAAATATTGTACCCATAACTGTGCTGTGGGACCTTGAGCTTTTAACTCATTTAGTTTATTCTGAAATTGATCAATTAATGAGATCCAGTTGCTTGCACACCCTTCTATATTTCCGTGTGAAAGATCGCAACTAGCTATCTTTTCAATTAACTTATCTAAAATACAACTTTCAATCTTCATCTCTTCAAAAACCATCGTTCATAATGCAAATGTTATTAGTGTATGACACCTGATACTTCTTGAATAAGCAAGACCACCTAATATTTTTTCAACAAAAATTTACCTAGAGCTTCCTTGATGCCGCTTCCGTTCATTATATATATCCTATACATCCATAGAAGGACATGAGCATATGAAATCCTCCTAGTTTCACAAATGTTTTGGACAAGTCTAAGTTAACATCTGACGCAGCAATGATTTCACATGGTTTCCAGTACAGGGGCTGATCAAAAGTTATAACACACGTTTTCTGTCTGAGTGTCTTGTCAATATGTACAGCGCACTTCAGTGTGGTATATTGTAACAAAATTACTGGTAGGATGATCAGTAAAAGGAAGAAACATTACTCGAAAAGTTGAGAAATTCTTGTTATTTGTTGTAAGTTGCTCAAAATATCTATTCCACCCTGGCAATGGTTACATGTTTCTCCACTTTCTATATAACCACAAAACATCGACTGCATTAAACTTTTGTACCTTTAGAATTTATTCATCCCTTAATTTTGGACTTGAATCCTGCTAAATCCAGGTATAACTGGCTTTTCATATACCAGAGGCAAACTCTTTTGAACTTGGTTTTGGTTTAGTTGTGCGTTTATTTTATGTGTTCAGCATAAATATTAGCAGTGTTTGGAGTTATTATTTTTATCATTCCTATTACATGAAGAGTGTTAATACCGTCGAGAGTATTGACACTTATATCTGCATTGTCTGCAACGTATTGTACCAGCGCACCTGATGGTAAAATACTAGGCTGTGGGTGATAAACTGCTGAAGTTTCATACGTTACAGTATCACTATACGATCACGCAAGCAAAACATCTAATATTCTTTCAGATCCATATCTTCAATGAAGAAATATAGATAGGCTTAATAGTAACTGCGAGGAAAATGACTGTTCTCTCATCAAATCCATTATAGTATGACTTATAGATGTGCCTTTTGTTTTCAAATGGACCTTTTTTCGTTTTCTATATTTCATTATAACTACTTGTAAAAATGTATTAAAGTTTTCCTCATCCAGAATTTGACTCAGAGGCGGTTAAGACTTGATCTCAACTATAGATGATCGAATATCTTCGCTAATAATCGCCGCAGCAGCTTCTACAACCCGTAATCGTTCTTCTTCAGGAGTGTTTTTTATTTTTTATTCTATTACCAAGCTTTGTTAATAAATTAGCCACTGTACCGCGAAAAGATATAATAGTGAATAGTCCAACCTTCATCGTAATTATTAAGTCAGTTAAATATTTTTCTCTTAATTTATAAATTACTATCTTATCATCTGGTACATACTCCGTAAGGATATTTTTAAGGTCATCCAATGTAAATTGTGAATCTTCATTGTTTCCTATACATAAAAAAAAAAAAAAATCGTTTTCACTGCTACCCTGACTTTATCATCTTGAAGTTGCTTTTCATCTGCAAATGGTACACGATTTAAGAAATTAATATAGCAAACTGTATGGTATTTTCCTTCGGCAGCTATCAAATCATATTCAAAATATATAAGATCTATTACTAATGTTCCTAGCAAATCGCCTCGTAACTCTGCTTTTTTAATATCTTTGCCTTTAAATTCAAGAATGCTCACTTCACTGATCGTGCGTTTATACTTTTCTCTTTTTTTTACTCTTTGCTGCTTCATTAGCTGGTTGGCTAAAATACATGCATAATGTTTTTAAATCAAAAGCCTCATCTCTTTTTTACGAGGTACAGTTGATGATGTTTAAGGTTCATAATATTCTCTGCGTCGCGTCGCTTCGATGCCCAATGGAATTTTTACTTATGTGCACTTTTCGACTATCGATATACACATTCACAGAAATTAAAGTATTTAAATATTCTTTGTGCCCGTAATTCATTTCAACACTTGCAGTTTTCAAAGTTTGTAAGCCATGCACAACATTCTCAAAATTACCTTCTAAAAGCAACTTGTTACAGATAAAACATAAATCAGCCATTACACTTAAAATCTTATGTCCATAGTTGTCAAGATACAGTTAATAACTGAGGAATACACTTGGCTGGACGCCTTGAGAAAGAAACCGGTCTTAACAATGTAAAATTTCGCAAAACTCTTGTAAATAATAACAATCAAAAATTTCTCTTTACATTAAAACTTTAATTGTTATAGATATACAATAAACTGTTGGGAAATAAAATTATAATTAAAATGCAATTAAAATATTTCTTTTAAATATCTTATTATTAAAATAAGCTAACATTATTAAACGAATGTATAATTTATGAATAGTATAATATCTATAAATACAATTTATAAGCTAGTAAATAATTACAATTTAATCATTATTATAAGATTTTTAGTAAAAAATTAGCTTTATAAATCGTTCTGTGTATTGGATTCAACAGTTAACGTATCATACAGTAATATTATCGTCAATGCGGCTCAGTTCCCTCCACTCTCTACACACTATCTCAATAAGGGTTAAATCTGTGAAATATTGCCTATAACGAAATTTGTAGAGAATTTTATGTTCTACAACTTTTCTAATAACTCAAAATAACATTTAGAGTAAAAGGAACTAGACATTTACTAAAACAAAAAAGAACGATCTTTGAGATTCTGAAACCTATGGGCAAACTTATAAAATATCTAAGCAAAGATTTATGCAAATTTATACCTTATTATCTTTTATTCCAAGGTTTACCCGTTTTATCATCATATATGACTGTATTATATCGTTCTTTTCCAGTCGTCTGGTTGTAGTGAGACTCCAGACTCATTTTAAATAAAATTTCAAGGTAACGTTTCAATATCATATTCAACTATCTTTAATACATCTGTAGTAATATTATATACACCAACCCCTTTGCTCTTATTTATCTTTCTCAGTTCCTGCATAATTTCCTTAGGATCTATTTCAAATTTTGTAGTTTCCTCGTTTCTGCCTATGTGGAGACATTCTTCTAACTTATTCCTCCCATACTCCCCAATTGTCTCAGAAAACCAGTAACTCAGTATCTCTGCCATTTCCAAATCTGCATTAAGTTCTTCTCCATTCTTATCTACAATTGTCTGAATGCGTTCCCTTCCCTACAGTTTTCTAACATAGCTATAGAAATTTCTAAATTCTCCGCCCAGTGGTCGCCTTGCACCAGTAATATTCCTCATAAATCCATCTTTAGTTTCCCTATTTGCTGTTATTGATTGCTTGCTTAGATGTTTAAAGTATTCCCTACTGCCTTGCTGTCTCTTATTTCTGTAGTGTTCTCTTCTCACTAACCTATTTAACTTCCTTACCTCACTGCTGCAGTAAGTAGATTCTATCCTTCTCTTTATTTTCTGTTTTGGAATCAATATTTTTACTATTTCCTTGAACTCTTTCCACTTCGCTTCCATTGTAATTGAACCATCCTTCTATTTGCTGAACCTTTCCCTGAAATATCTCTTCAGTTCTAAAATTTGTGCCTTTTTATAACTTTACCTAATTCCCCCTTCAATTTTGGCCACTGGCTTACTAAATACATTGTCGCGTGTAGACCGAGCTAGTGGCGAACTTACCCACTGTGGGTCCGTCCTAGCGACTACTTACTGTCGACTGCGGTAGTTCTGGTTTCCAGTCGGCATCTGTAAGCTTCTGGCTAGGATAAAAATACATACATAGAGACTTAATTTGCTTAAAATTAGGACGTAGGTGCTCCTTGAAATGATGTGAAGAGTTGTGAATACTTGATTTATTGTTGAAAGTGGCGATGTGGTACAGTACAAGTAAGTGGTACATAAAATCGGTGTTTTCCGATATTGGAATAGTGGACCATAGGATCCAAAACTAACGCAGAATGCGTTCCGTGCCAGCAGAGGGAGAATGATAGGAAAAATGCCTAAAATGGCCTAATTGGATGGTAACAGGTCTGCCCCACGAAATTTCACATCACGGACTGGGGCGAATCGTGCGCGCAAAAAGGCGCCCTCGATTCTGGAAGGTGGGGAAAGCCTTCCTCACATTGGCTGTTTGTCACGACGAACATGCGTGTGGTTCACGTGCTCATAGTGTGTAAGCCCCGTGTACCCGTCGTGCTATACAGTGTTCCCACAGTAAGGACTGCAAGACCAGCGACCTTACCGCTGGTGTCGTATATGAGCGGTGTAGTCTTCATACTGCTGTGCTGGCTTGGAAACACTCTGTCTTAATTACCACTAAAATCTATACTACAAATCAATACTAAAATCAGCGACCGCGACAACATTACTATCCATCAGAACTGCGTTGTGACCACTTATTCCTTCAGTTACTTGACACCCCTCAAGGTTTTCATCAAGTTTTTTTTTTTAGAAAGCTATCTAATATGTTTGGTCCCCTTGTGTTCTGCCTTACCACTTTTGTAAAGCCTCCTTTGAGGTTTTTTGCAAATATATGTTCCTTTGTGCTCTTAATCTCATTTCCTACCTGGTTGACACCTGGTAAGTTTAAATCCCGACCAACAATAACCATTCTATGCTCACCTCTGATCTGTGAATATGAATTTAGTTTCTCCCGAAGGGCCTCTTCTTCCTCATTCATTTTTCTACTACGGTTAGCAGCCAACACTCTGATGTTTTCTTTTTTATCACCCCAGAAATCTATTCATGGGCACGATTTATGAACACCAGAGAACAGTAGTAATCCTTGTTAGCCAATAGGAATACCCCTCCACGAACTGCTCCTCTACCTCTGCTGTACACTCTGTAACCATCGTGGAAAACCTAACTGTCTAACATTCCTTTTAACCAAGGCTCTAACCCTATAATTACTTGTGGTTCGTACATCTCCAGTATGTTTATAAATTCTATTACTTTGTTCTTTATACTTCCACAGCTCACCAGTAATTTTACTATCGGCTTTGTGAAATTTTCAGCGTTATCCTTCGTCTTTCCAGTTATACCCTCGTCTGTTATTATTTCAACAGCTTTATTTATTTATTTAACATTAGTGATTTTTCCTATGGAGCATCTACAATCAGTATTCCTTAGATCACATTTTTTATCTCCTCACCAGCAGCTTTCGTACATTATGCCATTATAGGGACAAATGTGCCTTTGGTTACGTTTATAGATAATACTATTAGCGAATGGTCACTTCGATTTAACTTGAGGGCAATGTAAGTAATGTGTAACTGCACATTATATCATTTCAGAACAAATAGTGAGCGCTCTGATGACTTAGTGGTTAAGGTGTCTGACTGAGGACCGAAAGGTCCCCGATTCGAATCCACGTCTCGGCGATGATTTTCATAGGCCCTTAACCAGGCGTTCACCTCTGACACAGCTTGCTATGTAATGTGAAGAACGCCAGTACGCTTCCGTGGTTCGGATTCCATGTTAAACTGTAGGTCCCCCATGCCCGGTAGGATTGCCGGGTTAGGTTAAGGCGGCTACGACTGTGGCGGAATGCGCAGCTAATAGAAACCCTGTCACCAGGTCATTCCGACCAGGCGAAATTATTATCGTTATAATATCAAATGTCTATAAGTTAGTTACTTAGAACTCGCACCTTTCTTTCTTCACATATAAATTCTAGTGTTAAGTGGTACAAGTGTCACATAATTTGCAGTCACCCATTCACAGCAGTCTGAATTGACAAGTTTGTAAAAAAAATGTTGAGGCAAACAAGCACTGTACCTGTAAGCCATCCAGTAGCCACTTCGCTTGCTTATATCACAATATCTTTATTTTCTCAGTTCTCTTTAGTTAGCGTAGTCCAAGATAAAAACGGTTTTGGATGATAGAATAAATGATGTAACAGAAACTCTTTCAGTTTGAATTTAGATCTGTCTAGGTTTTGTAAGTCTGCCTTAATCTCTAAAAAGACTTCTACAGGCTGTCCACGATCTTGTCAGCAAGTAAATCTTAGAGCATGTAGTAATTTCTCTGCCTGCTTCTATGCTTCTGATGGATTTTCCAGTTATGAAATTAAATTTGTAAAATACCTCAACTGTATTGTTTTAATGTCAACTGTGATAGCTGTAATTCTTATTGATGAGTTTTCCGAACTTAGTTTTTAAAGAAGCTGTTGCATATTTCCACTTCATTTAAAACAATTCCCATGTATATGTTACCTCAGAATTTGAAAAACTAAGTGAATCCTAATTCAAGTATTTAAGTTTGCGCCTAGTGTGGGGATGGAGCCGACATCTTGGCATCAAAACCTTTCCACACTAAGTAGCGTATGCGCTGTGAATTTTTTATTTTGTTCGTTGTGAATTATTGAAATGTGGGCTTCGATAGAAAATCCAGTGACTTGTGGGGTGCGTTTAGTGATTACTGAAAAAAAATTTGAAATTCATCGGTAACTCCGTGAGGTGTACGGAGACGGAATAATGATTGAAGGTGGAGTGGGTCAGTGTACATTTAGTTTAAAAACTGCCGCACCAATGTTCATGATGAGGACAGCAGTAATCGGCCTAGCCTTGTGACTGATGAACCGACGATGAAAATGAACGATGAAGTTCGTGGAAATAGCCGCTTTACAAATTTCACGAAGTTTGTTGCATGAAATCATATCGGATTAACTTGGCTATCACAAGTTTTGTGCAAGATTGGTGCCGCCCAAAAATCTTGATGGAAAAAAACAGCGTCTCGCTGAATCGCCGAATTTCCTTGGAGCCTACAAGTATGGTAAGGCACTTCTCGATCGTGCCGTAACGAGTAAAGCATATTAGCTGCGAGACAAATAGACAATCCATGCAATGAGGGCACACCAGTTCTCTCAGAAAACCAGTAAAATGTTTGCAAACGTTGTCAGCAAGAAAGATTATGGCAGCTGTGTAATGAGACGTTGAGAGAGCGCTTTCGGTGGATTTCCTTGAACGTGGCGGAACAGTTAATTCTGTAAAATATTGTGAAACATTGACAAAACTAATGAGAGCGATACAAAACAAGCGTCGGTGAAAACTGGATTCAAAAGTGTTATTTTTCACGACAATGCACGTCCACATATGGCTAATCGTACCTGATGGGAGGTGTTTGATCACTAGACCTCGGATTTTTAAGTTCTAAAAATCTTATTTTAGGAGCTTAAAATAGGCTCTTTCCAATACAAAATATGTTCTGAGAATGTCAAAATAGGCTGTCAAATTTGTGGTTATGTTTGTGAAATATCATCAATAAAAATTATTTAATTTGCAATGTAACATCGAGAAGCGTAATTTGGCAGAACATTTTTTAATTTAACTGATTTTAGCTGGTTGGGATTATCTAGAATCAATAAAACTTTTATTATGCATTTGTCACATATTTGCTATCGATGGAGAAATAAATTTGGAATACACAGCTATTGGGTATTTATTTATAGATGACAAAAATTCGTATCTTTATATGTACGAAATTTTATTACATATTAATATTGTTAGTGTATGTATATTGTTTTTGTTGTATTATTTATAAACAAATAGTTGAATTTACAATGCGGATAGTTATGTCAACATAGCCAGATTGTGAAGTCCACAATATACGGATTGTTAAACTATTGACCAAACACACTCGGGCATTTATTTTGAACAACCAAATTGATCCATATATATATATATTTAAAATCCACTGTTTGCTATATAAATTGTTTAGCAGTTTAGTATTGTCGGTGTGATTTTTGAAGTTTTATGTCATTTTGATATAACTGTACAGCCTCTTAATAATATCAAGTTAAAAGTTTCGAACAGGCGTCCGTATAACTCAAATGTTAAATAACTGAACGTCCGGAAGGGTTCTCCAGGCGCACTCAGCGTGCTATCCAATGAGTGCCGTAGAGGAAACTTCGCGGGATAATATAGAACCAGCTTTACACTGACCCCGTCACATCCTTCTAGTTCCGATGGTTATGATGGGAATGCGCAGCTCTGCCTCCGTGAATCCTGGGGGAAGCGAGAAGCCATAAAATCCTGTTACCTTTACCTTTTAAAATTTTCGAACTAGTTGCCGCACATAGGCACAATAACAAGGCTACCGGACACTAGGAAAATCCAGGGCATGCATAACTATTTAAATTCCCGTCTGATGCCCAGAAGCTATGTTCAGGTTTGTGATACTGTGGAAGGATGCCTGTCCTATTTTTTCTTTAAAAACTTAATAAACCTATATGTACTGAAATTGCATTATTAAAGTATTGTTAGTATAATAGTGAAAACTGTTCAACACGTTGTTACTGTTTAGTCACCAGTTTTTAGCACACGCAGCAATAGATAAGGCTGGCCGTCCGGTGAACGCGTATTCGCGCGATAAATGCCCGCACGAGTACGCCTGTGTACGAAATAACAGATCGCTCCAATCCAAGCACAGGGAATGTCATGTGACTCCGTCCATTGTGAACGCTTGAGTCGCGCAAACATGCGCGATGGCGATGAGATATGAAATTTTTTGGATTTGGTCACGCGTTTCACGCGATGGATATTGAGGATATAAAGGCGCCAAGACATCTTTTTTGAGTTCCAACAATCACGGAAACATTACTAATCGTACAAAAACAGTTAAAACTTACACAAAGTTACTTGAAATCATTATTAAACGTTTCCAAATGAAAATATATGCAAGCACACAACAGCATATTTACGAAACCAAACACTTCTAAACATTCTAAATTTAATTTAAAACATTATGGCCCACATTACATTTTTAATTATGGTCCACTAATATTCCATGCACTCTATTGCTTTTAATACATTCACAACAGTCATGCAGTTTATTAAACCCATTTTAATACATCAAACCACAACACGTTCATAGAATAATTATACACATTTGCAATCAATTTCTTCACGTCTCTCTCAAACACAGATTCAATTTAGTACGCGGATTGTAATTAGTGTAACTAATCTTTGGTACATAATAGTGTGTATATTATTATATTTTAAGTTTATGTCTGTTGCCGTTTCGATAAAATTGCAAAACTACTTGACATATTGCATAATATTACGAACAAAACACCGTCAATTTATGAAGATTATTTGCGGCGTAGTTCATTTCATCTAGTTATATATTGGTGGAAACGAAAATTAGGAACACATGATTTCTGTTTTGAATTGATAAAAATAAAGTATCAGTTTGTCATAACATTTTTCTTAGGCCTGGCTCACTACACAGCGATTTGACAGTGACGGCAGAACTTCATGCCTTTGTAAACCTGTCCCTCTCAAGTGTATATAATAAAATTTCTTTTATTTTTTTTTTTTTTAATTTCAAAATATAAGTTACTTTTTGGACAGCCCTTGTATTTACTGTAGTGAAATATTAAAATGATTTATTTATTTATTTAGCAGCGTTGTTTTAGTAAGAAGCTTTTAAAGTGATTTAAGTCGGACTTTTTTCAATCACTTCCATCGAATTTACGATCACCAATTCTTAGAAGTAAGAGAAGCAATTAAGCTTTCTAGGCCTGTGGTATCCAGCTACAAACATGCCCATGATTTTACTAGTACTGTAGCGCAAAGTCATCAAGAGTTATGAGCGGTGTTTTAGTAAAACTAGCTATATTGGCCGGGAAATATAGGATCATTTTATTTCATCAGTAAATGATATAGAGCAGCTATTCTCAACCTGTGGTGGTCCGCAGGTAGAATATGAAAAGTTTAATTGTATATGAGTTAGAGGTACCTCACCAAAAAATAAGTTATGAAACAATTTTCACACAAAATGGTTACCATACTGTATAAGGCTGTAAGCGAGTACAAGCTGTAAGCCTCTAAAAGTCATGATTATTTCAACAACCATTAAAAACTACAGTATTTCGAGGTATAAACACAGCTGGACAGTAAACCGTTAATGGTTAATTAACAAAGTAAAAAAAAACGCAAAAATGTAACTTTTAATTTCTTCTTAACGTCCCTTAACTTTAGTCTGTTATATTGGTTGTTGACCTCATTTAGTTTGTTTGAATTGCGCGCCACGGCACGCTGGTAGCATCGGCAAGTAGAATAGCGAATAAATTAGGTAAATCGAAGTGCGAGTCTGATGCATATATAACTGTTATGCTAGGCATGGTGTGGGTGTGATCAGGAACGCTATAGTTGTGGAGGGTTTGTATTTTACGTCTGAAAACAAGCGCACACTACATTTTTCAAATTCGATCAGTGATTGGTTTTAATATTTTTATGACAAATTTTTCACTACGAGGAATATAGTGCCACTTTTTAGTTTGTGTTGGTTTGGAGTTAGTTAGTGAGATAAACTAAAGCTGTTATTCGTTTCAAGATTAAATCGTGGAAACTGAAGATCTAGAAACTGTAGTGAAATCAGAAACGCTAGCAATAGCAACGAGAAATCCTTGGCCACATTTATGTGATTATATTGCATTTAAATCAAGATTGGGATAACAATTGATTTACGAATTCAAACTGTATTTGCATAATTTTTCTACAATCAAGACTCGCGTTCCTAACCTTAATAATCTTAAACAACACATGAAAAGGATCCATAGATCAAAATATTTACAGTTTGAAGAAAAAGTAAAACCCGGGTCAACGCGTGGGATAAGGAAAACCAATTCAAAGACTTCTTCAGGTGCTGTGGATTCTAGTGTAGATAGCAGCAAAGATATTTTCTTTTACCTCCATCTGCTAATAAAATGTTACATCAACAAAGCATTGGTAAATCTATTGGCATCGTTGTCACAGACAGCGGCGCATCTCAACCTGGTGTGGACCAATGCATTGTAAACCTTTTCGTTGACAACATGATTCCACTACATGTTGTAGCATCCGACATGTTTAATGTAAACAGAAGTACACAATGCACAGGGTGTTAATGCAAAATTTGATTCCTTTCTCAATATATTTCTAACACTTTTCGAAGGAAGTTTCAAAGAAAGGAAAGTTATCAATACTCCAAACAATGAACTGGGTAGGGGACAGATAACAAAGGGTATTAGAGTATCTTGTAAAACAAAAAGGGACTGTACTTAAAAGTAAGAGAATCAGATAAATATGAACTGAAATCTCATTATAAACTTTATTCTAAAAGACTAAGAAAGGTAATAGGAAATTCCGGGAAAAGGTATATATCAGAGAAAATAGAGAATGCAGGCAATAAGATGAAAACTATTTGGAATATAATAAAAACTTAAACAGGAAAATCTGTACATCACTCTAAAGACATAAAAAAAGAACAAAATGAGTCTGTTCATACTGAAGTAGGGGAAATTTGTGAAATATTTAACAAATATTTTACATCAGTTGTAGAGAAATTAGGCATTGAAAAACAATCCTCACATAGTGCCATGAAACTTCTTCAGACTGCTTTCCCAAATAGATTTGTGGAGATGCAATAGCCACCGGTAACAGGCTCAGAAATAAATAAACTCATGAAACAATTAAAACCTAAAAATTCTTCCAGCTACGACAACATTTCAAGCAAATTACTGAAAATATGTTCAGATTGTATCAATCGTGTATTTGCCCACATTTGTAATGAATCCTTAATGCAAGGTGTGTTTCCAAATAGACTAAAATATGTAGTTGTAAAACCGTTGTTTATGAAAAGAAAAGCAACATCTGCAGATAACTATCATCCCATTTAATTATATTCAGGATTCTCAAAGATTTTTTTAAAAAGTCGTGTATCATAGAGTAATAAAACATGTTACACAAAATAATATGCTGACTAAATCACTATTTGGGTTCCAAAATGGATCATCTATAGAAATGGCCATATATTCATTTTTAAATAACACATTTGAGGAACTGAATAAAAAAATGAGCCCTGTAGGAATATTTTGTGATCTTGCAAAAGTATTTCACTGTGTAAATCATGAATTGCTCTTGAAGAAAATGGAATACTATGGTATTTATGGAAGCGCAGGTGAATGGTTTAAATCATACATGGAAAGTCGAATGCAAAAAGTTCCCTTCTTTGATTCTAAAATAAGTAAAGATGTGAGAAAATAAAACATGTAATTCTACAAGATTCTGTCCTAGGACCCCTCCTCTTTTAAATCGATGACCTTCCTGGGAACTTATCTGACAAAGTTAAGAGTGTTTTATTTTCAGATGACACTAACCTGACTGTGAGAAAAACACCAAACATCAATCTTGGATGTAATGTAAATAAATTACTTAGTGAAGTAGCAAATTGTTTTAAGGCAACTTCATTAAAATTAAATTTTGAAGAAACTCATTATATTAGGTTTAAAATAAAAAATTATGCACAGCCGGATTTATAAGTAAGCTATAAAAATAATACAATCTTAGAAACAAAGAATATATAATTCCTTGGTATTAAAATAGATGAGAAACTCTGTTGGTACAAACATATCACGTCACTACTGAAGAAGTTAAGCAGTGCCACCTTTGCAATACGAATACTTTCTCTAACAGCAGATCTAGAATTAACGAAACAGGTGTACTCCTTATATTTTCATTCAGTGATGTCATAATGCATAATTTTTTGGGGAAACTCTTCACAAAGTAAAAATGTTTTCATAGCACAGAAAAGAGCTATTAGGATGTTGTGTAGGGTAAAACCAAGAACTTCTTGCAGACAAGTTTTTAAGGAACTAAATATTCTTACAATGACTTCTCAGTATATATATTCTCGTATGAGCTTTGTTATAGATCATTTTAACCTGTTTACTTATAATTCACAGGTACACAATTTCAATACAAGAAACAGAAATAACTTGCACAAAACACAATCATCTATATCATTAGTACAAAGAGGAGTTAATTATACTGGTATACATCTGTTTAATCAATTTCCCAAGAGTATAAAAACAGTTTGCAGACAGTAAAGACATATTTAAAGAAAAACTGAGAGATTATCTTATTGGCTACTCCTACTCGATTCAAGAATTTGAACAAAATAATTAATTGTATTCAATATGACTTTTGTAAAATTCAGTTGTATAAATAATGTTTATTCTTATTCTCTTTATTTGTCTTAGTAACATATAATTGTTTTTCCTATGATTATGACTCATATTGTATGTATTGCAAGTTCTCATGATATTTATTTATTTATCAATATTGTTTCATGGATCCCTGCTGGAGAAGGACCTCTGGGATGTGAAACATGTCATGGTTTATTAACCATGAAACAATATTGATAAATACATAAATAAATAAATATCATGAGAACTTGCAATATAATTAATGCTGAGAAGTTGGAACAAGTTATAAACATTGATAATGAACGCATTTGTGATACAGAACATAGCTAATGAAGATTTCACAAAACAACCATTAGTTTTTATTAGGTAAGTAATGATAATACAAAAATAAAACTATTTATAACGATGGAAGTGGATCCCGAAGTTCAAAATCAAAAAATAGATTCAGATGTATTATTAAAAATCAGTAGCATTACAACTGCTATTATCACACCAACTGAAAAAACCATAAAGTTTCGTGAAGGCAACAGAGAAGGACTTAGGATCATACAAAGGAATATAAGCAACTTTCTATAAAAAAAAATATTAGTATAAAATTACTAGGTGATGGTAGAGAGAAGATGTATCAAAAATCAATAACAGGCGTTATATTTCTGTAATATGGCTGTTAGTATGGTTCCAGGGAGCATTTGTGAGATGATCAACAGTACATTGATGATTTTTTGGTGGTTCCTGGTAGACAGTTCCCGCGTAAATTCGCTGTAAACAGTATAGTACTTTAAGTTAGGAACTAATATTAATCAATGCCAGTTTGAATGGTTACAGACAGACAGTTTTCTCCCAAAACGGAGATCTCTTAGTTATTGGTCACATCATTTCTCACAACTACCGCGATCCTAGTACTGCTTCACGAACTATTTCTGGAACCAAATATGCAAGTCGACATAGCTCTTGGAATGATAGCATTTAAGATATAATCCTCTGTATTTGACATTTAACCTGACAACACATTCGGGACACGACATTCCAATTGCTTTAGCGTCTGATAATACACTACCTCTAAATAAACTACCTGGAGAAAAAAAAAAGTTAGAAATCTTTTAAGTAATGGAACGATCTGTATAAAAGAAACTTAAAACACCATTTACACACATTTATAAACTTTTTTATAAGTTCGCTAAATTAAAAGATTATATACATAAAATCAGTTTGCCTCAGGCAATGAAATTTTTTTAGAATCAGAAAGTAAAAATTAAGCGTTTCTGAAGTGTAAAAAAGTAAAGCTTTTTACCCTTTAGCTGTCAAAGATTAACAACAGGAAACCCTTTAGAGAAGTATACCAGGAAGATATGCAGATTCGAATGATCCATTTTCCGTTGTAAGTCCAAACGCCACAACAGTAAACCTTATTGTAACAAATAAATTTCATAATTTGTATTTAACAGAAATTGTTACATTCTATAAACTTTTTGTTACAGTACTTCAAAACATTTAAGTTTCATATAGATAGGTAAGATCTAAATTCTAACCAGCTTGTGGCGATAAATTTAAGGAAAACGTTGGAAAGTGTCAGAATGACAGGAATTTAAAATCTTTTTTCACACTTTTAGTCGCTCCTTTCTTTAACCTTAGGATTTACAGATATTTGCTTCATACACCCAAGAACTTTGTATAAATACTTTCAGTAAATTTTGCTCTCAGACATCCAGTTACAATTTTGATTTGAATTAGTAGTGTCTTTTTTTAATTGAATTTGATTGCATTGAACCATGCGTTTGTCTTCTTCAGAGATTTTATTCTGATTGATCTTTCAAAGAGATGCTAGTGTCAGCAGATAAATTTTAAATTCACTGTAACATAACCTGAATGGGAAATTATTTACGTAAACTACGAATAGCAGTTGATCAAGAATTGATCCTTGAAGCTCACCAAATTTAATGTTTCCCTGTTCTGAATTGATAAAATCAAACGTATATAATTTTTCAGCGGTTCACATTAATTTTACTTACTATATACAATGTAACACAAATTCCTCTCTTATAACTAATATCATATCAGTTTTACATAAACTGTATTGTGTCCTGCCGCACATCATATAGCTTGAAACTAAATGTACTTGCTTAGTCTAAAATTTACTTCCGAGGGTCCGATCAATTCTTCTCAACTTAGATGATGCTGTATATAACGCCTTCATTGTAGATTCCTTGCTACAAAGAATCGCTGTGCACTAAATGAACCTTATATCAGCTGGGTATATCCGCGAAAATAAGGGAAAAGTTTTTGACAGTTTTGAGATGTTCTCAGTCTTTAAAAGCAGTTTAGATATTTTTAATGTGCTATCGTTTTACTCTCAAACGTGACAGAAAAGTTGTTAAAGCTTGTTGATTGACACAAAAGCTACCACTTTTTTCTGTATAACGGACTTGTACAAGTTAACAAATTAATTTTAAACGATTTGGAAAACACTCACTTGATAAGAACGGAATGACAATAACATATTGATGTCAAATAGTTATTTTATTTAAAAAAATAAGAAACATCGTAAATATCCATCTTTCTTGAGTAAGTGGATATTTTCGTAGACTTAATTATTTTTAACTATGGTGGAGCTTACACCCTAGTGGCAATTTGACTACATACAAACTTGAAATTTACGTGCATTTTTACTTTAAACTACTTTATCGTCTAAAGTATATCTTTGCCTTCCAAAGTAACTGATTACTGCTCTTCACTGCCCATGGAGGAAAGAAATATATCGAGAAGAAATACCGCTTAATCTGTGACACCGCCTCTAACCTCTCGGCTGATTCTGCGCATGCGCAGTGGCGGCGGCAGCTATATTACGTATCCATACAATTGCTATTTGGAGACAGTATATCCCGAAAATTAAGCAAGATATTGAAAAATTATAGTCTATATTTTCGATTTTTTTCGTCGTGTTACATAAGAATCCATCATCAAATTTGACTTTGACCAATTGTTTCTTCTGAATTTCAACCAAAAAATCTCACATTTGAGACAGAATATCTCGAAAACTAAGCAGGATATCAAAACATTTTATTCTTAATTTTTTATTTGTCTCATCGAGTTATATAATAATCCATCATCAGATTGCGGCGTCACGTTTATCCTAGAGTCCACTTGAGGTTTTTTACATATTCCCCGTATCTGTATGGAAAGGTAATATGGCGGCCACGGCTCCCCACTCCTCTCCGCCCGGCGTCACTTCAATGAGTGGTGAAGGTCCCTTGCGTCGTCACAATATATTTCTTTCCTCCATGTGACTGCCCTATCTATAAAGAGAAACTATCGAAATTCCTTATGACTGAGATCTATTAACTAATAAACGCTCTTGGTCCTAGCTTCCCTTACATATGCTGCTATTAATTTTCCCCCAGTATTACAAATACGCCTCATCGCCAGCGTACGCTGTATAAATTAGCGCAACTATTAACTCGTCTTCTGTCCTAACTCCCAGCTCAGCTAATTCAACATTTTGCTTAATTAGTGCAGCTTATAGTAATTTCCACAGTTAAATCTAACTGCCGTCTTTCACACCCCTTTCAACTCCAGCGTGTCCCATACCATTCCGTATATTCTAGCAACGGCCTGCAAAGGGTCAGTAATCCAATTCCTTCCCCCCCTTCTCTCTCTTCCACTGTACAGTAGTATAAAAACTCTTACTTTGTTTTTTGTCTCTAATAAGCTGACTCTTATTAGTTTTATCTTCATTCTATTTTGACCTATCCAACTATATATTTTATCCTCTCTCGTTTTAATGTTATGTTATTGTCATCTGTCTGAAAAGCAACAACTTTATCATTCCTTATAATAATGAATAGCAAACAATTCCATTACACCAATCAGTTACATCACTTTTACCTCCTCTGATAGTACGTTTCCTACCCTGACTGTGTTTTCTACTTCACCGCATAGCAAGTCACATCTTAACCATATTGGTTTTAACCTTATTTACCACAAGTTTGAACATAGAACCTGTCTAGGTTTTGTAAGTCTGCCTTAATCAATGATGGAGCCGATTCTGTTCACCAAGATCTTTGTAAAAAACGGACAGCTAGATTGTAGGGCAATAGTTTTCGACATTAAGAATACTCCCTTTTTTATGTAGCAGAATGATCTTATTAGATATTATTAATAATATAGATTTTTAATTACTGCATTGGGACAGGAGTGTTTAAGGATGGTTTAGTAGAATACTGGAACAAAGGTATGACAGAACTGGTAGGCAATCAAAAGAAAACGTGGTAATTACTGATCTTGATCAAACTCTCCTGGCTCCAATTCCTGCTCGCAGTCTGCTGTTCATGGAATTGACAAGACGTGTTATGTAACAATGATTTACACTGAGTGGTTAGCACGAGGTACGATTATAATGTTAATAATTTCTTTCCAGAAGTTTTTAATAGAGTACATGTCAACTGTCGCGTGTTTACTTGTTCTAAAGGGTAATGGGTATAGTTTTGAAGACTTTATTCAATTCAATTTTGCTTTCGAGTTTTCACATCGCAGCCGTACGCCAGCCAGATAGCTCCCGCGGAGCGGTAGCGTTATCTTTGTAACCGAGTCCCAGACCTCGATTCAGTCACTTAGCAACTCCACGGCTAAAATACGGTACGTTATCTACGCCGGCACTCTGGTGATTCTTATTTCCGACTGCGCCGCCGCTTAAAATTACAGCTACCAGTTAGCGCAGTAAGTTTTTTTAAGCAACACTTGAGAAGAAACCCGCAACGTAGCCTCTGTATAGTATAGCTTGGGAAGCATATCTCTGCTCAAAAACCGCTAACACTATAGAGCCCCTCCACTTGGTTAACTCCGCCCCCCACTACCGATCGCTGCCTCGTAACAGGTACTAAAAGTTTACTTGATCCGCTGTCTGCCTGCTTGCCTGCCGGATTGTATGTAACCCTCCAAATTAGGAACTTAGCACATTCTCCGAATAGTCACTCATTTCAAATAGGGTCTGCCTTGTATAGCCCTACAGTCCATCACCATTGTAGTAGTACTTTAATATGAACCAGTCAGCATAGCGAACCGCTAGTAACCATTTATGCAACTGTTAGTGATGCTTAGTCCAGTATATGATGTAAGTACATGTGCTTATCCACCTTCAAGTGTAATAAATAAGCCTTCTATCATATGTGTTGTGATTTCTATAAAATAAGTCGGCTCTTCATAAACTAAAGATGTATGACAGATTTTTGCAAATATTTTTCCCAATATCAACCAGTGGTAGTGCCTGCAGATCTAAGTTGTAGCTTAGCCCACTTTCTTCCTTCGCAATATATCTGCAGACGAACGTTAAACTTCACGTTCAGTGGGTGCAAGGATGATCCTTCCCTCTTCCTCTCTCTCTTAAGCGAAAATTAAGGTTTCACTCAGTCAATCCCTCACCCACACTACATAGCAGCCGTGGCATGCAAGTTCTTCTGCTAACTTCGGGGTAATCCAATAACCATCATCTGATTGTAACATAGTTTTCACGGGATTGCAGCCAGATATTTTCTTCAAACGATGACAATGTTTCGACAACGTCCTCTGTTGCCTTCATCAGGTCTCTTGCTAACGAGAATCTGCAAGTTTACTGCGAAACTATCGGGCACAATGTGGAGTTGGGTTCGTCTATTCGTTTTTGTGGAACCACCCAATCAGCGAGAAGCACAAACTGGATATTGTGGATTGTTTAGACCTAGCCTAGAGATGGTGGCTAAGCCACCCATCATCGCATCGAAAAACTGGTAGTAGCTGAAGATGGCGCAACAGGTGGCAGCGCGAGTGAGTAGCTTGCTGCCAACGCCATAGGCTGGCCTTTATGAAGGAATGCCTGTCGCACTTCTACGACATCTGCCCCTGATGTTGCTGATTTGGTGTTATGAAGTTTTAATGGTTGGATTTTGTCATTTTCTGGTGCCCTGCCAGGATGGTTCCTTGTTGCTGCGACAGCTACTGCTTGCGCAGTCGCTGCCGCGATCATCTGGTATTTTTGCAATGGCGTCGGTCACGGCTTGGGCCAGCTGGCGCTGCGCAGTGGCCGACACGGCATAGGCGGGAGGCGCTGCAGGCGCGGTCTTGCGCCGTCATCTCCCGTCGGATGCTGCCGGGCTGCAGGGTGACTGTTCAAGAGGTGGCATGCCGTGGCTCCATCGTAACTCTTCCTTAGTCCTTAAGATGGGGAATCGTGTGATGAAGTGTTTCCATTCATGGCATTGCCTTCTTTAATTTGAGCTTTTTTTTCGCTGCCTCAATGGCTTTTCTGTGCAGTCCCATTGGCAACTTTACTGCTATTTTTCAGGTTGGGTGATTTTGGGGACACATTTTATTGTATCACTTTGGGAAAAAAATGGCTATGAACGCCGTCGGCGCCCTTATATTGAAAACCCCTCAAGGGTTCGTGTGGTCAGTTGGGTATCATCGTGGTAATCAGCTGTGTTAGGAGCTGGACGACTTAACTGGTTGTCCAGTTTCTCGTGGCAGTCATGGCAGCAGTGTTGGGTCTTGGGGTGGACCGCCGCTTTGCTCGGTGGTCGTACTCTGTGGCATCTTGGATGTCCTGTGGTTGATTTTCTGGAGTTCTTTTCTCGGCGATTTTCTTCTTCCGCAGTCTGTGTGTGATCTGGTTGGTGTTGTCTTCTGTCAGTGGAGGCATGCAGCTTCTTCTGACGCATCCGCCGAAGCACGCCACGTGGTCAGCACCTCAGTTTGCACACGTCGACGTGGCTTCACTCGGACGCGCGCAGACCGCGACGTTGTGGGTTCCCCCGCAGCTGACACACCGCACTTGGTTGCTACAGTCCCTCGCCCGATGCCAGAACCCTTGGCATCGGAAGCATTGGCTGATTTCTTCTTCCAATCATTCCTTGTGGATCGGTCTTTTCCTTGTTGTCTGGCTTCCGCTGGATGCTCGGCTGCTGGCTTTGTCAGGGTTCGGTTCTGTCTAGCTTCCGGTCGTGGCTTGTGTTTCTCGTCTCGCCGAGAAACGTCGGGCTCCACGGTACCAATAGCTACTTGGTCCGTTGTTGCTTGTTCCTCACCTAGCAGAAGATTGTAGGGCTGCTTGGACTCGTCTTGATTTCTTCATCCACCGAGGCGGTCGATGACTGTCTCGATGGCTATCTGAGATGGGCAGGCGGTGATGAAAGCCGCCAGTGCTGCCTGTGTTTCCTCCGGTAGGATTGCCATCTGCTGGAGTATCTTGGACATGATAGCCTGGTTTGGCGGCGAGGTGACTTGGAGCAGATGGTCCAGGGCTGCTTGGGGTGTGACTGCATGGTCATTGTTCCTTGTTGTGTCGACTGCCTTGCTTCTCGGCTTGGTGGGGTTCTATACCATCTTCAGGCTGGTTGGATCCCCGACCGCTTTGCTCGGTGAGGCAGAAGCGAGTAGTCTAGTGTCGAGGTCATCAAGGAATTTGTCCTCGTTGAAGCTCTCTGCATAGACGGTTGGCAAGGGTACATATCTTGACCAGTCCTTTCCCTCGATAATTGGCTGGGCTAGATGTGCGTACATAGGGTCTCAAAGCGTTTGAGTCAACACGTTGGTGGTTTCGGAGGGGAGCCGCCTGGCGAAGACCTTCTGGCAGGTCTTGACACGGAGCTCAATCGTCCATGATCCTCCTTCCTTTGGGAGATACTTTATGAGCTCCTTTACTGTGTAATCTACTGAGTCAATGAAGTACTCGTGGGTCGGGGTGTAACAGCGGAAGTATATGGGGATGTCAGTACCCAAACTGCTGTCGTCATCTAGGATGTGCTGGCGTGATGTCCAGGAAGAATTTTCCGACGAGAGTGATGCTGTAAGTGAAGCGTCATGGCTGCTCGTACTTGGTCTCGGGTTTGCCAGATCCTTCCCAGCAGCAGAGCCACTTGATGTCTTGGACGACCGGCTCCATTATCCTCCACTAGATGGGCTGCCTGATACCGGCCGGTGCAGCAGGGTCGAGACCTCATCCAGGAGTGGATGCCAGGACCCCGAATCAGATCGTAGCGGTAGACAACTGTGGCGGAACAAGTGGAATGAAGGCCAAGGTCTGCGCAAAAACAAAGATGAAAAAGAAATAAACAAATAAGGACTCTCTTCCAGCACAGAATTGTCGCTCACCGTCGAGAATGTCATTATTATGACATATGCCAGCAGATAGTCCAATTACGTCGTGGCTCAATGCGCGAATTGCTCCCTTGTGCTCCAGTTTTAGGATTGAAAGCGTCGGTTTCCAGGCTCTGTTAAACGTGTTGTCACTGAGTCTTTTTTCAATGGATTCTTTTATCACCGACCCTCAAAAATAAGGGGTTAATGATACTCGTGCATGTTCTGTAGCTAAACTGTATGAAGTTTTTTAATACTAAAAGAAAAATTGTAATATTCTTGCAAATGATTTCTTTATTTCAATAGTTATTTGGTCTGTAAATGGGATGTTCTTACACTTCTTTGAAGAAGGACTGCTGTATTTAGCCTCTGTGCCTCTACAAGACTCATGTTCATGGACATTTTCTTATTCTTGCTTAAACAATTACGAATTAAGAGTTTGTAGTGTCCTTAATTATCATTTACTCTGTTGCTTCAGCTAGTGTTGTCTAGAGTGTTCTTTAAACTTTTACTGGAGGCATTCTGACTGTGGCTGTAGTGACAGCAGCATTTTTTTTATTATTATAATATAATTTTAATTTGTAAGTTATTCAGACGGTTACATATGAGAAACATTACTCACTTTCTGGCCCTCTGTCTAGAGGGAAGGGAGTAATGCTAATGAAGTAAATGGTGCTGTGCCTAAGTGCTAAAACACGTGAAGACTGTATTCATCATTCCATTTGGTAGCGAACGCGATGACAGCTGTGTTGGTTTCTTGGCGAGAAATTTAGACCATATGTTCTGACAAAAGGCGTGACATTTCTTGTAAATAAAATATATTTAATTTTTTGAGTAGTCATTCGATCTGAAAATAGGATTCACTTACATTCCGTAAATGATGATCTCTGAGACTTGACATTGTGCGTCTGCGAGGCTCACGTTATTTGGGACATGTTTCTTTTATTGTTGGGTAAAGTAGTGAAAGTTGTTCGTCTGTAATATCTCCACTCAGCACACCTCCTGAAAGTTATACTGTTCCGCCACTTAGTTGTGGCAAGAACGAGGCTTAATCAGGATGCAAAGGGTTTCGTGAATCGTGTCGTAGTCATCTAGTTGAATGATGGGATGAGCCCAACTGTATGTGTAGAAGCTACGCGTTATACAAACAGAATAATATAAGGAACATTTGCGTTAAACTTATCCTATGTGCAAACAGATAACAGCTGCACTCACCACCCTCGCTTTGGTTGTCTTCAGTGATAGAGCATGTAAAGCTTCTCAGGTACAAAATGCTCTACAGTCCTCTGATTGACAGGAATATTCACAGTAATTCTGTTTTGTTTTCGAAATGGTCTCTGAAAAAAATAATAATAATAATTAATTGTCACCTGAAGGAATTTGCTGATTCTAATTCTTTTTTGGCTGTGTAAACGATAATACCTTGTCATAGCGTAAAGTTTATGGCCTTTAAACCTTTCATTTAAGTATGATTTTCTAGATTGAAAATATTCGGATTAGGTGTCAACAGAGTGAGTGAGAGCTGCGATTCTATATTATTTCAATTTTTATGTTTAATTTATGTAAATGATTTACTATGTTTATCAGAAAATTCCAAATTTTTCCTCTTTGACCATGATTATAGCATATAAGTTATAAACTCACTAACTATCCTTCATTTCAAATATTGAAATGAAGTCTTCACGAGTGTACCTCCAGATAGTGTTTTGAAAACACGACTAGCTCCGTCGTCTTCATCAGGTGTCGAGACGTCTGCACAGGTCGGCTTACCGTCGGATACTGAGACAGCCCAGGTGCCGCACCTCCTTATATTGGCCAACGGCTCTCTCCGACGCCCGCGCCTGGTGGCTGGCAGTAAGTGGGCGGGGCTACAGGTGTTCGTTGCGGGCCGAGGAAGTTAATATTAGGTCGTTTGTGGCGGTTGCTGAACATGCGTGCCACGCTCTTTGCGCAGAGTTGCCAAGGCTGATTTCCATGCCTCGCTAAGACATAGCCCACTATCTCTGTTGTAGGTATCAGCCAACCGAATTTCAATTGCTTATTTGACTATGGAATCCCAAAATTATGAGGTCCTAGCCAATATCGTAACGTTGTTGAAGTCAAGCCTGTGGCCATGGTTGTACACATGCTCGGCGATCGCTGACTTGCTATACTGTCCCAGGCGAAGATAGCGTTTGTGTTCTTCACACCGGATTTGTGCAGTGCGGATGGTTTGACTGATGTAACACTTTCCACACTCGCATGGGATGCTGTAAATTCCAGAACTCTGAGGCCAAGATCGTCCTTAACTGAGCGGAGATAGTTCCAAATTTTAACAGGTGGTCGGTAAAAACATTCCTGACTCCTAGTACTACCGCTGTTTCCCACCTGGTTAATTCGGCGCTCCTGTCTGTTCGCTGAGGGCGCCGGCTGTCGGCAAAGAGATGTACCGTGGCGTGGTCGATCGCTCCGCCGACTGGTGGCGAAGTGTTGTACTTCAGCTCTGCCACAATCTCTCTCCCCCCAGTGACTTACTCCGGGAGAGTAAGGAACGAAACTCGCTTCTTGCGACCGGCGCTGGTGTCTGCACGGGAACCTCCTGCGTGGGTTCTGATGGGTCGGTCCATTGATGCAGATGTGTGCGTTGGTGCTGGTTGATGTTCTGCCTGGGGTGCATCGGTCTGGCCGTGATCCGTTTTGGAGATGAAGGCAGGCTTCAGCATGTCCACTGAGACTGTCTTCTCCTCTACCGTTGACTTTTATGACAAAAATCCTGTCGATGATGCGCTTGATGACTTCATGTGGCCCTATGTAAGGTGGTTCAAGAGGCTTCTTCACAGAGTCTACGTTTGAAGACGTGGGTACAGGTGTATAGGTTTTTCAGTAGAAACAGGCGAGCCTTGGTGTGGTGAGCCGTTGGTGTGGGCCTGGCGGCGCGGATGTGCTCTCGAAACTTCTCCAGGAAACTGTGGATCAGCTGGAGTGTCTTCAGAGGTGAAGAATTCGCCAGGCAGTCGAAGCGGCGTCCCAAAGAGCAGTTCAGCTGGAGAGGCCTTCAGATCCTCCTTGTAGGCGGTGCGTAGCCGAGGAGAATGGTTGGCAGTAGGTCTGGCCAACGTAGTGTGTATTGCACATCAAAGCGGCCTTTACGAACGGTGCCAGCGTTCGACGAGTCCATTGGACTGCGGATGGTACGGCGTGGTGCGAATTCGCTGAGCTCCTATCAGGCGCGATAGTGCGGTGAAGAGAGCTGACTCAAATTGTGGACCTTGATCCGTGGAGATCGTAAGTGGAGTGCCGAATAGACAGATCCATTGTGTATAGAAGGCTGAGGCAACTGTATCAGCCAGTATGTTGCTGAGGGATGGCCATTGGCCATCTGGTGAAACGGTCAATAATGGTGAGGCAGTACCGGAAACTTGCGACCTGCGGCAGCTCGATGAGGTCCAGGTGGATGTGGTCGAACCGGTTATTGGGAACAGCAATGTTGAGTGGTGTCAGTCGGTTGTGACGGTGAATTTTAGCTCGCTGACACGGTATGCATCTTCGAGTCCATAGGAGTGCATCCCGTCTGATACCTGGCCACACGTAGCGTTCCTTCAGCATCCGGGCGGTGACTCTGCCACTAGGATGCGAAAGCCCATGAACGGCGTCGAATGCCCGTCGCCTGAGATTCTGTGGGATGTAGGGCCTCACTCGATTTTCCAGAACGTTGCAAATTATATCGAGGCCGTCAATGCAGAGACTGCAAGTTGAGTAGTGGATTCCCGGAGTGTTGGCAGCTCTTCATCGGCCATCTGCGCCTGGTGGATCTCCTCGTGGCTGATCGTCGTTGGCATGGAGATGGAGTTTATGCGGGAGAGTGCATCGGCCACGACTTGTCTTCACCCGGTGTGGATAATCTCAGTGGTGAACGTGATATATAGTCCAGGTGGCGCAGCTGACGAGGAGATGCCTTCTCCGGTCGGTGCGAGAAGGCATACGGATCGGTTTGTGGTCTGTCTGGATGACGAATTGTCGGCCCTAAGAATGTGCTGAAAGAAACGAATTGCCGCATAGATGGGGAGGAGCTCTCAGTCGTAGGTGCTGTAACGGGTTGGGCTGTGGTCTCCAGGACCCATCCTGAAGCTGTTCAGGAGCGGCTCCGATGGCCGTGTCGGAGGCATCAGTCCTCAGACAAAGGTTCGCTGACGGCGAGAGGAAAGTCGTTTGGACGGCGTGGGCAACACCACGTCTGCAGGCAACAAACGCTTACTCTGTAGTGGAAGTCCAAGGAACTGGGCTTGTCGTTTCGTTTAGAGTCCTTCAGCAGGTCGTTGAGTGGCGCCTGCATCTGTGCAGCGCCAGGAATGTACCCCTTGTAGTAGTTGACCATTCCCAGGAACCGACTGAGATCGGAAATGGTCTCGGGTCGCGCATACGACGCGATGGCTTGGACTCTCTCCGCCGGGGGCTTGTAACCAGAAGCATTGACTGTGTAGCCCAGCTAGATGACCTCTGCCTTCCCGAACTGGCACTTCTTGATAGTTAGCCTGTTTGGACGAACGGTTCGAGGAGACTGCATCTCATACTGGCATACGTAAGCTAAAGTATGTGTTTTGTGCTACGACGAAGTCCGCAAAAATCACGTCGGGGTCACAAGTTGTGAGGTAACTACACACTACACGGTATTAATTAAGTGCCAAGGCGTACTTAAGCATAGCCTTCTATTGGACAAGAAGTTACAACAAATAACAGTACACGATGTCATGCGACACGAATAGCAACATACATACAAGTTCATATACGCCACGTGTCTGGCAGCCGTCTGACTCCTAGTAGTACCGCTGTCTCCCATCTGGTTAATTCGGCGCTCCTGTCTGCTCGCTGAGGGCGCCGGATGTCGGCAAAGAGATGTACCGTGGCGTGGTCGATCGCGCCGCCAACTGGTGGCGAAGTGTTGTACTTCGGTTCCGCCATAACCACCTTCGGCTCCGCAACAAAATTGTGGCGGAGCCTTGCCCAGCCTAAAGTACAAATCTTCGCCACCAGTCGGCGTTGCAATCGACCACGCCATGGTTCATCTCTTTGCCAACAGCCGGCGCCCTGATCGAGCCGACGGGAGCGCCAACTAGACCAGGTGGGAGACAACCGTACTACTTGGAGCCAGTCGGCTGCTAGCCACGTGCCGCGTATGAACTTGTTCTTTTTATCTGTGTCGCGCTACCGCGTGTTCTGTTATTGTGTATGCAACCTCTTGCATAATAAATAGCTGTGCTTAAGTACACCTCAGCTTTCATTTATTACTGTGTAGAGTGTAGTTACTCCATAAAATATCAGCTGGTGCTGCTCTCTACCGACAGTGTTACTAACTTTTTCGAGCTCTATAATGTTCCAGCGACCGCGTGTCTGCCCACTGCCCGGGGCAGCATGAGACAGAACAAACATCACTCAGTGCTGCCATTTCTACGGATTTATCCGTAGATCTACGGATTTTTATGAAAAGTTAGGATTTTCGGATTTTGTTTAAATATGTACGGATTTTTTACACTTTTTATCATTTGTTGATTTTTCCTTATATTGGTGTTTTGTTAAACATTGAGCGTATATTGTTAATGCATTACAGAATTATCAATAACTGTGAATCGTTTCCTTGCAACCGCTCGTGTGAATCAACGATTGAAATAAAGGTCATACTGTATTTTGTGTGGTTACAATTTTTATAGATCTTAAAAGACCGGCTTACAAAGCAGTGACTCCCGAGAAGGCTTAACCGATATCCGAGAAAGGGCTCGCAGTTTTTAACATTTCCTGTTACAGACGAAATGCTAAATGTAATGTCAACAAAGAAAATGTATGGTCACTAGGGAAAAAAAAAAACTACTAGGCATAGCAGCAGCAGTGATGAATGTGACGATGTATAAAATATGTTCAGAGATATTTCTTACTTTCAATGTAGAATATTATTTTTGTAACTTGCTGATGCCCACGACTTCGTTCGTGATTGACAGCTACCGACATGTACCATCATAGTTCACGATGGGAGACTCGAGGGTAATTCCACACACAAACATCACTGATCTGCACAGGGTATTTATGGCAGCAAAGTGAAAAATCGAGACACACATGTCGTTGGTAGAAATATGAAATTTCCTTCCGTCGACCAATTACAACCACCATATCTCCCACACCTCCATAACTACCGACATGACACCACCATGGTGCATGGTGGGAGACTTGATATTAATACTACACACAATCACCAGTGGACTGCGCTGGGTAGTTTTGACTGTGGAGTGAAATATAGGGACATAGATGTCTATTTTTTGTCCGATCAACCAGTTTCACCCACCATATCTATCACAACCTCACAGCTACCGACATGCAATAACCATAGTGCACGATGGAAGACTCCAGGCTACTACCACACATAAACACCCGTGGTCTGAGCTTGGTAGTTCTGGCTGCAATGTGAAATATAGAGACACACACGTCTTTGGTACAAATAGGAAAATGCCCTGCGTTGACCAATTTCAACAACTATATCTCCCACATCCCCATAGTTACCGACATCTAACCACAATAGTGCACGATGGGAGACACTAGGCCACTACCACACACAATCACCAGTGGTCTGTGCTATGTAGTTGAGGCAGCAAAATGAAATATACGGACACACATATCATTGGTCGAAATACGAAAATATCCTTGATCGACCACTTTTAACCACCATGTCTCCCACACTCCCTCTGCTATATACATTCGGCCAACGTTGTGCATGATCGGTGACTCTATGCTACTATCACCCACAAACATCAGTGATCTGCGCTAGATAGTTTTGGCTGAAAAGTGATACATAGGGTAATATAAGTCTTTGGGAGAAGTATGAAAATGCCCTAGGTCGACCACTTTTAACCACCTTATCTCGCACACCCCCACAGCTATAGGAATTCTGTCAACGTTGAGCACGATAAGAAACTCCATGCTACTACCACACACCAACACCAGTGATCTGTACTAGGTAGTGGTGGCTGAAAAGTGAAATATAGGGAAACACACTTCTATTTGTGTATATGTATAAATATATATATGTATAAAATATTTTAAAGACCTGGAAATAAAAAGTATTCTCTCTTCAATAATTATTGTTTCAGTCTTTCAGTTAGCGAGTCTCCGGATTTTTGTACCAAATCTACGAAAATTTTAGCGGCCGTCTACGGATATTCAAAGCCAAGTGGCTGACAGCACTGTGTCACCAACCGCCACTAGCAAAGCGGCTCCCCACCCTTCAATATTACCGCGAAAACGTCAGAGCGGCGCGATTGGTGACAACTCAAAGCTGTCTCCACGACAGCGAGATAGTTCACTGGTCTGGCCAACAGATAGTGTTCAATAGTTTCCCTAGCTTTCATAAGTAATAGTACTCGTATATTAGAGAATATCGCATTTATATATATTTATTTTCCTTTCACTGCATTTATTTTTTAATTTATTTATTATTGACATGTCTCAATGTCACTACGTCTAGAGCCGCCACTGGTACTATTCACATCCGCCTCCCTCAGTACTGTATTTTCCGCTTTGATTCTTTGCTTCTAAGCGCTCAAGAATTTCTCCACCCAGAAAGTCACTTCCTTCCTTTTAACCTTATTCAGCATTATTCTTGAAAAACTCTACCAAATGCCTTGAAAAGATTCATTGCCACACTACCTGCTTGTCTTCCCATGTCTATTTCATATGAAATGTTTTCAACATAACCTAATAACTGAGATTTTTGAGAATAATCTCCTATAAAACAGTTCTGATGACATACTAATCACTTCTTTTCCTCAAAAAAAATGTTCTAATATTGTTTGCTATCAAGTTCACCAACAACTTGCCCATATTGAGCATGTCTTCATATTGAACTTAACAATTATTTCTCGAGTTCCTTTAAATTGCAGAGAATAGTCACAATCTGTATCTACTCGGAGATACGCGTCTTTACAATTCAAAGACGCTGTCGATTCTGTATAAAGTATTAAGAACAATAGCTTCATCTTCTAAAAGATATATCTGATTCTTTATTCATTACTGAACTGATAGATCGTGACATCCCCTCGATATTGCAACGCGTATATTAATCAGTTATGATTACTGAATACCGTTCTTTATTGCTGTTTAGCATTTTTTTAAACGTAATTCTTTCTCTTCATTTAACCTTCCTTCTCTTTTTATCCACTAAAATCCCTCATTATCATAAATTATACTTCCTTTAGTTATCTATTTTATCTGTTTGACCATTGTATTCTTTTGATGATGTCACAGAGTCATATACAGATTGTGCGTAATGTTATGCCAACAATCCCACACTTTCGGTCTAATTTACTTTTATGTTTGAAATTAGAGTCATCAGATAATTTAGTAGTGGTGTGGTGGGAAACGCAATAAGTTAATTGTTGGTAAGAGAGGGATAAGACATAAGCGTTAGAGCATGCATCACTGTGAGACACGAGGTTATACAGCATTGTTAATCCTGAGTGTTCCACGCATGCTATCTGCGTAAATACATGATGTTTAGAAGGTAATTGCAGTCTCTCGCCCATTCGGTCAATGAACTTTTCAAGAGGTGAATCCATTCCACTACAGTCAGAAGCTACTTCTAACTAGCCTGCCAGTATTTATTACTATTTTGGTTTCAGCAAGCTTTTGTTGTAACCCTACTAACCACTAAATTATTAGAGTTTGTGCACACATAACTTGCCAGTGACACCCAACGTATCTCTTATTTTTTGGATTGTTAACAAGATATTGTGTATAAAGCAATGTAATACTAAGTCATGTTGTCAAGTTTAAGGCGACTTATAAAAAATTGCCCCAAGTAATTTCAACACGTTATTAACCGGTTTGTTTATTCTGTCAGAAATGTTTTGTTATGATCCTTCATCCATTTTGTTTTGGAAGAAGTTGGTGGATTCGTCTATCTTTCTTTTACCCAGAAACTTTCTGACATACACATATTCTCTCAACATTTGTGACAGTAATACGTTCAAACAAATCCCGCCAAACTGTCATTTTATCATTGGCCTAACTTCACAGGTTACTCGATCGGCAGTAACCAAACTTCAATTGCGCGCAAACATGCCGTCTGTTTATGTGCATCTCTTTGGTGGGAGTCTATGAAATTATGTAGTTCTTAAGTTTGTTTAATGTTGTTCTTGAATTATGGGAAAATTTCCGGGAAGAATATCCAAGTTTTCAGTTCGAAAACGAATAAGAGTTTCGGAACGTTTCTTTCAAGCGGAAAACGAATCTGCCAAAGCGGCACAAGTGATATATTATGGCCTTACACTATTTCACGATTGCTTTGGCGATGACAATTCGGTACGTTTTAAAATTGAAAACCTTTTCTGAACGTCACTATAGAGCAGTAAATTAGATTTAGTTTTATTCTTCATGATTAGCGAAACCCTAAGTTAACTTTTAGGTTATTGTATTCACTAATGGCAATATCAGCTGAGTTGCTGTTATGATAAAATTTCTGCTTCAGCTGCATCATGTTGTACACCTCACATTAAATTCATCTGTAAGTAATATCTCCTCCATTTTTAATATTCAGTGTCGGAAGTTATATCTTAATTTTTGTTTTACTAGGTTAAGGACTTCCATGGTTTTTCACACCATGAAGTTACAGAAGCAGTGGGAAAAGCTCGAAGTTTTTTCAAGAGGAGAAAAAGTGTCAGTGAAGGAAGCAAGAACGTCAGTAGTATATCGAATAAATTTGAAGATGATCTTAAAAACATTGAGTTCGAAAAACATTGTGGCTCAGCTGTGGAAAAAGAGGACAAAGTTTCAAACGGTGAAAAGTGTTCTAGTGTTGCGACGAATGTTCTAGCTAGTGGTTGTAGAGATAAACCGGTCGAAACCCGCTCATTTAATAAAGCGAGACATTGCGGTTCTTTAAAGAATGACCTAGCGAAGAAACTTCTGCGTCGAGCAAAAAAGGCAACATGTTCCATAGTCGACAATTCCCGGCAGGAGAAGCTACCCTCCTGTCCAGTGCGTAAGTTTATTCTTCCTAGTCGTAGTGCACATTCTTCGAGAGTTATTAAGCCAAATAAACGTTTTATCGATGTTTCTGGTGAGAGCTGTGAATTGTCAGGAGTGAGCACAGGAAAACTTAAAAGGTCTAGATTATTGCTCAGTAATCAGACACATAGTGAGTGTAGGAAATCTCCGTCTAGTGTAAGTGAACGAGAACAAGTGAAACATCATCGTGGAAGCAAAAGCAGACGTGTTATAGGGATTGCTAAGAAGAAACCCAATAATGTGACCACTGGTACGCTTATATTGGAGGGCAAACGTAGGTGGAAGCCTTCATATAAAATGAAGTTGCAAATGTGTGATTTTGGTGAGAGCAATGAGAGCAGGAAACGTGTTACATCTGGTGATAAAAGTGATCATTTTGTATGTACTCCTGAGAAGGATTTAAATGTTCATTCCCCAAGTGGATTGCCTAGGAAGATACTGGATAGTGATGATATTACCCTAAGTGATGATAAACTAGGTTCCAGTCTGATGAGGTCATCAGGTAAAGTGATACTGCGACAAGCTCGTCTCAAACTAAATACTCAGTCATCATCAGGAAGTGAGGGTCCATTTACTTCCTGTCATGGTGAGTAATACTACTATAATATATTAGATCTTCTCAGTTCTATAAATTGCTGAAAGAATAATTAAAAAAAAAATAGGTTGTGCTTAGTCCTGTCTTAATTTTTCTCCTGAAAATCTTTGCTAGTATAGTATATTACACTGTAGTGTGATCTGGAGGTACTAACAGTGCCAAATGAGTCATTTCTGCATCACTTTGCACATTTGTTTTCCTTTCTATCATTTGCAGTATATGTAACCGCCTCGAGAATTTTGCTTTATTGGAGCAATGTATCCCGGGTATGTTATCATCTCATGTTGTCTACATTCCCAACATAGCTTGTTTAAAGATACAAGGAAGTACGAGGACAAAAATTAATAATTTTTAGTGTATAATGTTTTTGTGGTATAAAATATTTGCTTCATTAACCATTTGGTATCACCATCAGGGGTTTGTGGGATATACGAGCACTGTCATTTGAGAACATCACAGGGATTCTGTAAACAGTTAGGAGAAACTTTTGGTTCTATAGGCGTAGGCCTATATGATACCAGTGGAACTATTTTACAGCTTGTGTGGTAGTGACATCATAATACTATGGTAGTCAATAGTAAAAAAAAATATATATATATATATATATATTTTTCAAGCTTGCAACAAACCATGGACCAGCATGCCACTGATAGAACTACTTTTTGACTACCACTTTAGTATGGCATCATTACCTCCCACATAATAAGGTAATTCCACAGGTATTGTAATCCCATAGACCCAGACATTTTATAATTGTTTAGAGTTAGCTTAGCTTTTTTTTAAAAAAAAAATAATAATAATAATACCTCATTTAGAGTACTGGTATTCATGGTGAGAAAGTGTTAATACCATGAAGTAAATCATTAGGTCCTGCATTGAAATGAATCCCTGTTGTAGATTTTAATAAAAAGCTGATTTCAATTTTTTTTAAGAAATATTTTATTCTTTATCTGAAAATCTGTGTATTTGCATTTTTGCAGCTGACTCAGTGTGAAGTTTTCAAAACCTACATGTCTGTTAATCAATGGATTCAAATATTTTTACTACATACCTTAAGCAGGCTTGTGTAGTACAACACTACTGTTCATCACATTACATGTGACACTCTCTCTCGCAGTTGAAATAGACTGGGGCATAAATAAGTTTTGTTAATATTATGCCACACTTTTTTTATTTGTATTTGCCTTATACTGTACCACATTTAAACATAGCCATCAGCATCAAACAAAAAATTGGCTGGCATGCAATGTTAATAACTGTATATTATTTTGCAGAATATTGCCAAGTGTTGGTAGCTGATACAATAGTCCAAAGTGTATACAGCCTACAACATAGGCCATTGATTAATCACATGTGCAAAGTAATACATCCACCAGGAGATGTACAGTCATAACATACAATAATTATGTCGACTACATTTTCACAAACTACTGGCAGTTTGTTTTATAGATACCTTAGAAATAAATTCATTGACAGAGTAGAAGGAGTTGTCAATTAAAAATTCTTTCAATTTCTTCCTGAATTTATTCATATCATCTGCTAGACATTTAATATGTGTTGAGAGCTTATTGAAGATATGTATCCCTGAATATCGGATCCCTTTTTGAACAAATGACGACGACTTGTAATCCATGTGAAGATCATTTTTACTTTCAGTGCCATAATTGTGTATTTTACTATTTGTTTCAAACAAGGTATAATTTGTGACTAAAAAGGGCATTAATGTGTATAGATACTCAGCCACCAATGTTAAAATCCCTGACTTCTTGAACAGATCTCTACATGAAGTTCTATTACTAACCCCACATATAATTCTTATTACTCTCTTTTGGGCTCTGAACACTTTGTCTCTATGGGTAGAATTGCCCCAAAATATTATTCCATATGACATTAAGGAGTGAAAATGAACATAATAAACTAGCTGCCTCATACGGAGATCACTTATAGCTGAAATTGTACGAATTGCAAATGTGACTGCACGCAATTGCTTTAGTAAGTCAGAAACATGTACCTTCCAATTTACCAAATTATGATCGATATTAAAGACAAGCCATTGGCTGTAAACCATTTATTAATAAGTTCAAAGACATAATTTGAAAGATATTCTGTAGATAAATCTGTAGTATTTTTAATTCCTATGTTTTTGTCATCTGCAAATTGAACAAATTTTGTGTTTTTAGAGCAAACACAGGGTAGATCATTTATATATGTTAAAAACAATTCCTATGTTCGTGTCATCTGCAAATTGGACAAATTTTGAGTTTTTGGATGAAACACAGAGTAGATCATTTATATATATTAAAAACAATAGTGTGGCCCCAATATGGAACCCTGAGGTACTCCACATCTGATTAATTCCCACTCATAAAGCAATGGACCACTTAAGGCAGCCTTAAAATTCTCATTGATACTTTCTGTTTTCTATTCAGCAGGTAAGAACTAAGCCATTTATTAACAATGCCATCTATATCATAATACTTTAATTTCTGTATCAGAATTTTATGATCTACACAGTCAATTGCCTTAGTTAAGTCACAAAAAATTCCAACAGGAATTGATTTATCACTTATTCCTTCTAAAATATTGTCAATGAATGCAAATATAGCTTGTTCTTTTGAAAACCAAATTGTGATTTTGTTAGAATTTTATTATTTTTAAGGTGTTCATAGACACTATTGTACAGTGCTTTCTCAAAACTTTGGAAAAGGCCATTACTAATGAAATTGGGCGGTAATTTGATACAGATGGCTTATCCCCATTTTATAAAGTGGTTTAAATACAGCATACTTAAGCCCTGCCTTTGAGTAATAGATTAATCAGAATGCTGAAATAAAAACTTAAATCTATGTTTGATTAATGAGGATTGTTTACCACTCTTAACAGTTCTCTCTCCCATATTCCACTTTTGTACACAACTGCGCATTGTTTATTTTTCTTCTTCGTATGCGTTTATGCCTCATTGACATTAGAGGTGGGATGGGACGGGGACAAGAAACAGGAAGGAATTTGGCTATGGTTTTTTGAAGAAAGCATCTCTGCATTTGCCTGGAGTGATTTGCGGAAACCATGGAAAATGCAAATCTGGGTGCCCGGACAGCGGTTCGAACCGACATCCTCCCTAATGCGAGGTCAGAGCGTTAACCACTGTCCCTCCACGCTCGGTCACACTGGTTAACTGTGGGTTACTCCTAACCATTCACTTTTTGAGTACCGGCCTACAGACATCAAATCTGAGCACTAAAATAAAAAAAAGAGTTGCAATGCTATCGAGGATGCACTACTCTTTCTCCTTTACCTAACTGTTTCACGTTTATCTTATTTAAACAGTACCATGCTGCAGGTAAAAATAAATCACAACTTTTTTATGGACATAAACTATGGCACAAATCCAAAGCACTGTTAATAGTATTTAGCTTTTAGCAGATTTAAATAAGGGCTGTTTGGAGAAGGAGAATTAGAAATATTTGTTTTAAAACTAATGATTTTATATTGGCTAGAGTTTTACTTACCCTGTACAAGCTATTTATGTATCGTGGTTGGTACTTCCTCTTTCCTCTCTCCCCCTTCAGCGAAATCCCGACAGAGTAGACATGCTGTCTCCAGGCAACCATTTAGATGAAACAGACCCGTGGAATGAACCCTATTTCTGAAACAAGAAGGCACTTCAGGTCAAACTGTGAGAGACCCAATAAAACTTCTTAGCGCACATTAATAGTAGCAAACTCTTAAGTCCGTATTCCGACTATCAAGAATATTGCATTTCAGGGAACCACAGTCTGAACCGTATATTCTTTAGCAAATAAATTTCTCAGAAAGCAATAAGCTCATAAAAAGAAAATTTTACGTTCTGTTCTAGATTTATTCCTTTAATATGCATTTTCTTCAGGCTCTGTGGCTAACTGAAAGCTAACTTATCAGCAGAAGATTTCTATAATGGAACCACCAACTGTCCAATTGTATAAGCTATTGTCTTATTCAGTTTGCCACTGCACAGGTCTATCTTTTTAGATAGGTTTCTTGATTATAATACTCATAGGAAGCTTGATTATATCGTTTAATTAAAGAACACTTTAGTGTACAAATGAACAAAATTTCAATTACATGTAACTTGTTTATTACCAACTAACAAACAGTTTCACCATGACATTAGGTGTGACTTCCTCGCTCATTTTCTTAATGTAACTACTTCATAATACAAAACTGTGGATGATAATAGTGACAGTGAAAATGATGTTAGGCAAATAAAATAAGGAAGGACAGGAGTGTAACCAATCACTCGCCACATATTGAGGCAGGAGGGTTATAATGAACACACAAACATAATCAAACTTTACAATATTTCAGTATAAACTTTAATAATGTACAGAATTGATTTATTTAGCAATGGGATCAATTGTGTTCACACTGAGACTCTTCACACAACAAGCAAAGCCACCACTAACAATTCCAATACTTTCACAAGTTTATCTTTTCTTATTACTGGACATGCCACTTGCACAGCTACTCACCTCATTTATCAACTTAAAAGCCTTCACTGCACGACTTTGTATAGAGGCCTCACCACTAACCAACTGTCCATCAGTATGAACATCCAAAGGCAAACAATTTACACTGTCAACCTAGAGAATCCATTGGCAGTCCATGCCATATACCCCAACTTTAACATCAACAGCTGTTTTAAAGTGAAAGCTGTCAGATTTTGTCATAATACTACTACCACCTATACTGAACATCGTAGATGAGATCTAGCCAACTGACATAACTTCAACACCAGGCATCCCCTGGTCTTAACCCCACCAGTGAAATGATCACTTTTCTTTTTTACTTCCTCACTAGGACTATGTCAATATTAGCTGCCTGATTATTTGTGAGATCAGGTAGGAAGGAGGCAGGCCTGGAAGCCTCACCACAGCTGGAACCAGGCCTTGAAGGTTTGGAGTAGGAATGTAACGGATATCCACAAGTGCGGAACTTTCACGTGAAATCCTACATCCGCATCCGCAATTTTTAATGCGGATGTATTGTGGATGTTTTGTTTACATTGAAATATATATTATTCCTCCTTATTTGAGATTCTGTCCTCCGTCGCTTAGCTAACAAAAAAGTGGTTGCTTTCTGTCGATCGTGCAATAAAAGTAACAAAGAACTAAACGGTGTTATTACCTAAGTGACGAATGTACAAGTTTGAACTTGCATGTAAAGTAAAAGTCGGGCAACAATAGACAGCACCGAGCCCTCTCTGTCACCGACCGACGTTTTTCTTATTGTTGTAGCTCACTTGATTGAAGTGAGTTCAAACGACACCGCACCGTGTGTCGGGCGTCATTAGTTTGGTTTAATTTTTGACGTTGCGGGCCAGTGTCGGGATGGTCGATATGGAGAAGCGTATACAAAGAGTTCAGAATTTTCTGGTCCTTTACGACTAAATATTGTTTTGGCGTTACTGATTGCTTTAGAAAAGTGTCCTTCTTTTCAGCCTCATTTTAGGTTCATCAGATGTTCGTAAAATGTTGGTAGAGTCCTTGTATGTTTGCATTAACAAATCAAAGCATTGCCAGACGTGAAGGTCGATTTAAGGGCCTGTAAAAATTGTATCCGTGATCCGGATTTTGAACCGGGAACCTTCCATACCCGAATCACACGCCGCAAGCAACTGAATTTAGAAGTACAGAAAAATACGTATTCAGTCATATATCATTCGTCAAAACTGCGTTGATACTATTTTCGTGCATAAGAGATCAGTGAGCTGATAGCAGGAGGGAAAAAATGTATTTTAACGAACTTTATTACTTTCGTAGATTATAAAGTACGCCTACGCAAAATACAAAACTCTAAATTAAAGTACGGGTGGCAACCCTAGCTGCGATTCCCAAACACTTTTAAGGTAATTTTTTAACATTAATTCCTGAAACAGCGAAGTTTATACTTTAAAGTAGACTGAAAACAGAGTAGTGACCCGTCACACGAACGAGCTGGCAACCAGTGTCGATGCGAGGGAGGCGAGCCGTCACTCGTCCAAGTGTCGGTGCGGTGACGGTGTGGTTTCCAGTGCAGTCTAGTGTGGCCCGACCTTAAAGCAGTCTATTCACGGTCCAACTTATAGGACGATAGGACATCCGTGTAGAACTACCTTAGGATGCGCTCACCCATTCAAGCTACTCTGGATGTTCCAAGCAATCCATTCGACCCGTACTTTCTCGCGGCACACCATGTGTTCTTATCGCACACTTGTAGGATATTTCCTCCAATAGCTTCCTCCAATATCTATAGCTTGTTGGACAGCAAGGACCGTTTTTGGTTGCCTGGGAGTCTAACAACATCCAACATCTCCTACATATATTCCTGTAACCGCTTTCAGGAACCATCAACAGTTTTTTTTTAATATATATAAAAAATCGGATCTTGTAAGCCCTAAAGTTGTACTGTGAATGCGCCACTAGAGCGGTGAGAAGGTGGGTGCTGAGCAGGGTGGGTAGGAAGTAACGGCCTGGCCTCGCATTCGGGAGGACACTGGTTTGAATTCCCGTCCGGGAATCCAGATTTGGGTTTTCCATGGCTTCCCCAAATCACTCCAGGCAAATGCTCCCTTTAAGACCATTGCCAAATTCCTTCTCGTTCCTAGTCCCGATCTTTTAATGTCTCTAATGACATCAACGAGGTGTATAGTTATAAGACAAAAAAAGTGAGTGCGGAAATGCGCCGTGGCCTGGCCTGTCGCTTGAATTAGACTAGCCACAAACTTCGCAAAGTTCATATGACAAAGATGGGTTTTTAGACGAGTGTGTACTTATATAAATAATTTAATTCACTTATGAAGTCATCCCACATTTGTTGTTATTGAACGATGAGGCAAAAATAAGTCTATATGGCAGTATTATATGGAAATAAAATTTTCTTATGAAAAATATTGGTTTTAAATTTATTTTTGATAAAATATTAAAATCTATATAATATTAAACTTATTTTTCCACATACGCTTCCGCAAAACATCCGCATCCGCGAATGTCAAGCACAAAACATTCGCATCCGCAAGGATGACATTCGCAACAACCCTAGTTTGGAGCATTTAACCTTTGGGGAGGAATGATTGTTTTCAACTCTTCAGGAAATGTGCAACTTGTGTTTTGTATGATAAGTGTACTTTGGTTTGAAAAATGTGTATTTTACGAGGCAAATATTGGGAACCATCTCTGGATTCACCTAAACGATTGTAGGAAACCACCTAAAAACTGCAAATAGGACTGCTGGTATGTGGGGGCCTAGACTCGAACCTGGTTCCATTGTATGTCCCAGAGTCACTGTGGTGGCATCTCACTATATGTAACCACAATGGCAGATTACTTATTTTTATTTCAGGGCTAGTCAAAATGATTGCAGCGATTTCACGATTATTCTTTTGGCTTTCCTATTACAGGTACGATGATGGGGTTTGCTGTTATAAGACAAGTGGTTCTCAAGTTTTGATTGCACTAAATGCAAGCTTCCCGCAGGGGTTGCTAGAGCACTAGAGAGCAAGCTGGCTTAAAGTGAGAAAGTGTACGTTGTTCTCGAATTTCATTCGACTCAGTCTGTGGTAACTGTTCAGCAATACTTTAGTTCGACAAGGATCCCCCGCACGCTAACACCATTCGGCATTGGTATCAACAGTTTAAAGCCACGGGATACCTTTGTAAAGGTAAAACAATGGGTCGCCCTCCTGTGTCTGAAGAAACTGTTGAACTTGTGCGCGCCAGTTACATTCGTAGCCCACAGAAGCCTACTCCTCGAGTAAGCAGGGAATTAGGTATTCCACAAAAGACTGTTTGGAGAATCCTACGGAAGCGATTGTGTATGAAGCCTTACAGGTTACAGTTGCTACAAGCACTGTCGCACAACGATGAAGTGTGTCATTTTCAATTCTGTGTCCATTGTCTAGAACAAGACGAAACAATCACAGAAAATCTTGTGTTTAGTGATGAGGCCACGTTTCATGTGAGTGGAATATTGAGCAGCACAATGTGTGCATTTGGGGGAACGAAAACCCTCACGCTTGTGATTCTCCCAAATTGAACGTGTTTTGCGCGATCTCACGAAAGAAACTTTATGGGCCTTTTTCCTTTAATGAGGCGACGATCACAGGGAAAATCTATCTGCAGATGTTGCAGAATTGGCTCATGCTTCTTCTGGAAGCTGACAGTGAAGATTTCATTTTCGAGCAAGACGGTGCTCCACCCCATTTTTCTCTAGTTGGCCGTAATTTCCTAAACTCCAGGATTCCAAACAGATGGATTGGTCGCGCTGGGGATGCTGATCGTCAGCTGATGTCATGGCCTCCTCGTTCCCCTGACCTAACCCCTGGCTACTTCTTTGTTTGGGGTTTCGTAAAAGACGCAGTGTCTGTTCTATGAGTACCAGTTGCATCACCAATGCATTTCCTCTCATTGACAGAGACATGCTGCATCGGGTATCGGAATAACTCGATTAATGTGTGGAGAGTCACTAAAGGTGCACATATTGAGCATCTGTAGACACTTAAAAAAACTTTCACTGTTTGTTTATATATTAAGTATATGTCAAATAATAAATCTGTAATAATTTTCTGAAATCACTGCAGTTATTTTGACTAGCCCTGTATGTAACTTCATTTTACAAATGCATGATGTTCTAATGCCCACAGTTATCCATGGTTTTTATTCTTTTCGAAAAGCACGACACTTTTTCAAGGGGAAGCAACTTTCAAAGTAATTTAGTACCATACTACTAAAAATGTTGTATTTTTCATTCATACTTTGAGCACTGTAAATATGTTCCCAGTTTGTAGTATTGAGGCACTTTCTAAAACATGTAACGGACTCATCGTTTACTACATGCTGGAGTTTAAAAACATTACTCTTAGAGCTAGTTCCTATTGAAATGTTGGTAGTTAATAATGGGGCATCGTGACTACTGTAACTAATATCGAATTTCTAAAAGGGAATTATGTCTGGGGTTAGGGTTGAGCAACTAACAACATAATGGCAACACAAGGAGAATAGGAAATAAGTGTTAGGTAATGAACATATTGCAAAACAACTGGAAAGAATTTGAATAAAAAGACTTTTTGCCGAGTTCCAATATTTATTCCAGAGAAGAATAATTCAAAAGAAATCAATCACTAGGATACTTGGAATGGGCAAACGAGGACAAATTCACCATATAGCAATGAGCATCACAAGCAGAGCATTTGGCTGATCATTTTGTCACCTTAGTGGGTAAGCATGGGGAGGTGCAGTAGGATAACTTATAGACAACAAGTGTGCATGCTGACCATTATGACAATAAATTTTAGGTGTTTGCCTCATACCACATACACTGATATTGTACAGGTCCCACTCTTTGCCTGGAAAAATACACATTACACTGTAAAACAAAAATCACAACTGGGAAAGCTTATTAGTTTGCATATGGAGCAACACTGGTAACCCTCCCCCAGGTTAGCTCTTTCTTAATGACTTCCAAGTTGACAGGCTGCAAGGCCCAAGCAAACATACGGATATCTGGTTTGGTAACTTGATAAGTAGAGCTGGCCACATTGGCTCGGTCATGTGAAAAGCTTTAAAACTCGTGCTATTGGGGAAGCTGTGAAAGGGTATATGAGGTAAAGGAATTAGGTTACAAGATCTTAGTCAAATCCTTGCTTTTACTGTGGAGTCACTTAAGGAATTACAATAAATCACGATTCCATGAGGGATTGGTGCCATAATACTACAGCACCCACTAGAAATACTTGTTGTAGTTGTTTTATCAGTGTCATGCTTGACCAGGGTGTATTCAACCTAATTACTGCTTGAAAATAATGCGTTTTGCAATTGACTGCCACAGTATTATGACGACATTGTCGAGAAATGTTGTTGTAGCACAATCACATTCTCCAATTGACCTGTCACCTACATTACAGTAACATAAATGGAAATTGGAAGAGGTGCTTAGGAGAGAGGACATCTAGGTTTCTTTCTGGAGATAAACATTGACTGAGTTTGGTAAACGAACTAAAGGCACAGGATGGGGAGGTGTTTGACGGACAGACAACAAATGGTGGGTATGTATAAAGCAGATGCATGTATTGGGGCTTGGGTGTAAATTAGAGAGAATTAGGAGGAATGAATAAATAATCACAATGTGAAATTAGCTCTATATTTAAAGTATAATAATTAGGACTCGGGAACTGCAATACATTTCCAGAGGAGATGCTGAATCCTTTGCCTCACAGTACCAAAGAATTGAAAATAGCAATTTACCTAGGACATAAGTAGATTGTAAAGAATTAGCTGTTGTATAATTTATTTAAAATATTTACACACATGTCCACACTTTATACTTGGTTGAGTCATTACTCCGAAATATGTTTAGTTAAATACGTGGTTTCAGGTAATGCATACCAGTCTTGAGTAAAGGTTTTGGTTGATGAATGATTGGTAGTGATAGTTACTGTCACGTTCATGATGTTGGAATTGATTTTACAACTAGCAACTGATAGTATCGGTGGGAATTTGGTGACTTTTTACCAACTTCCTCCTTTGTTGAATCAATTGGCTATGATATAGAATGGTTTAGCTTTTATGTTTGCACTTCACAAACATATTAGTAATCGTTTTGAAGAATTTTAGAAGAATTGCAGTAGCTGAGAGATGGTCAGTTTATATTTTCTGCTGACCTAACAGTTCTGTTTTTAGACCTTTTGCTGGACTGAGAGATATTGCTTTCATTGTTTTCTGACTGTATGCAATGTGTAGGCTTCAATTTGTTATTAGAAATTCCAGTTTTTATTTATGTTGGGATTAGATTCTGGTAAAAGAGGTTTTTCATTGTTCTGTAAGTTCTTAGTGGTATCTGCTGAAAAAAAAAGTAGTTTTTCCAGAAACAGTAATCTGAAGTGTATGTTCTTTTGGACATTCTTTTGTAATAAAGGCAGATAACTGTAAGTAAAATATAGAATGGGTTCTGTTCCTAGCTTACTAAAGTAGCAGGCATCTATATCCTTGTGAAGTTTGGCATGAAATGCTTAACTTTGTGGTTTTGTGCTAAGAGGCTTTTGTCTATAATAACTTCTCATATTGTTTGTGAAACGTGTAGTTTGAGGTAGAGATTCACAACCGCCCTAACGTCCATATAGGTGATTTCAGTCAGGGTGGCCGGTATGCTGGGACCACGATTTGAACCTAGACCTGTTGTACCACTCCCCTCTTCCTGATCCAATGTAGTGGTGCCTCAAAGTGCTCAGCCACACTGCGGGGATAAAAATGAAGAATGCCATGCTGTATCATCTCAAGTTGTTAAACATGGAACATGGTGTGGTTTCATTATTTAGTGTGTCTACTTTATTTGATGCTCAGAAAGAAGCACATTCTCACAGAGATTAACTAATACATAAGTGACTAAAATTAGCCTTTGATTGTTATCAATCAACCATTAAGATCAGCAGGAGCACAGAGAGTGTTTGAAATAACATAGTTTGTTACACATAAAATGGAAGAAATAATGTTTTGTTGGGAGCAGAGAACGAGACATACTACCTTCATGGGCAATTTTGTCAACAATGTTCCCTTTCATTCTAATTATTTCCAATTAATAACTTAATGTTATCTTTACAGGAAGATTTCTTTATTCAAACCATGAATACATTTAGATTTTGTCATTAGATGGAGATGGAAAGTTCACACAAACTTCAGGCATTTGGTAGGACGCGGGTTTGAATCCCCGTCCGGGCATCCAGATTTAGGTTTTCCATGGTTTCCCCAAATCACTCCAGGCGAATGCCGGGATGCATTCTTCAAAATGGCCATGGCCGATTTCCTTCCCATTCCTTGTCCCCATTCCCATCCCGCCTCTAATGACCTTAGCTGTCAACAAGGTGTAAAGCAATAAGTAAAAAAAAAAAAATTATTCCACTCCATTCCTGGTTCATATGTCTATCATAGTTAGAAATGAGTCCCAAAGTTATAGATAATCTCCAACAAGACTAGCACTTTCTGTATTACATTATGCTGAGATTGTAAGGATGATACATGCTATTCTGCTAGTATTTTATTAAAGTTGGAAAAAGTATATTGGCTTGAATAAATAATTGTACAGGAAAAATGTAGACCCTGAGTTGACAGAAGTCATATGTTACTGTTTACTGTTAATTTTGCACTTGTGACAAGTGCAAAATTAACAGTAAACTTGGGGCGGCATTCTCAGTATTCATTTGTTTTCTCCAGACTTTCCAGTTTTATGCATCCACCTATGCTTCACCCACAGGACTCCTTTCTGACAGACACCAGGTCTTCCTTAATTGGCGTAAGGCTTATGATGTGTTTTATCTCTTTGAGTGAATAATAAGTAAAGAATGCTTAGAATTCTTTTAGTGTACCGTGCGTGGTGGTGTAACGGATATCGTTCTGGCCTCGCATTCGGGAGGACGGCGGTTCGAATCCCCGTCCGGGCATCCAGATTTGGGTTTTCCATGGTTTCCCCAAATCACTCCAGGTGAATGCCGGGATGCTTCCTTCAAAAGGCCATGGCCGAATTCCTTCCCCATTCCTTGCCCCCATCCTTTCCCGTCTCTAAAGACCACGTTGTTAAAAAGGGACGTTAAACTGTTACCAAAAAAAAAAAAAAAAATCTTTCATTGTTTTTGTTGTTGTTGTTGCTTTAGGGTGCATCAACAGCGAGTTCATTTATGCCCTAACAGTAACCAGCTGATACTGTAATTCTTTCATAAATTTGAGACAAATCTTGGATTATTCTAAGTTTCAATTTGAAAACCACAATTTGTTCAAATACATATTGTCACAAACATGTGAATACTTACATATAACCTTTTCAGCCCGTGTATAAATTGCTAATTTAAATTTGTGGGTATTTTTTTCCTTCTTCCCACATACCTTTTATTACACTTCATACTAAAGGGTTTTTTATGATTAAAGTGTGGGACGGAATTGCTTTGTAAATGCTTGAAGTGTAAATATTTGGCTAACACATTGGGCAGGTGGGAGAAAAAGGCTTCAAAATCCTTCAGTTACTGGAGAGTGTGATGCAGGATGTACCAGAGAAGTGAGATAATTGGATTCCAAAACTTCGGTCATACCATTGCTTGAATATGGTGGTGTTATTTTGGATCCACAGTTTAGGTATCAAATACAGAAATTGGATGGCTTGCAAAGGAGAGCAGCTAGATCTGTTTGTGCAAATTACAGTCAGTAACTGGATTGGGAGTCGTTGGAGGACAGAAGGAGGGTAAAAAGAATGCTGGAAGTGTATAATGCATATGTTGTTGATGGTTGAAAAGATATTGGTCAAAGATTTAGGAGTAATGCATGGAAAGGAAAGGATGACCATGAACACAAGCTGGCACTCAAATTTTTTTTTCGATAAGGGAGTGGAAAAATTTTCTTTTGTGGGCAAGGAGGTGACAGGGATTGGAATAAGGGAGCGTCCATAAACTACATGGCTCAGTCTACGGGGGTGGATTGCTGGAAAGCTACGCTGGGCTACAAGGGGGAAGGGAGGGTTTCGAGCCAACCCACGTAGCAGCTTTTCATTCATATTATTTGTCACAGTTAAAATAGGTGCAGAACACTCAACAACATGTGAATATTTATTTCCATCATTTATTTATCTCTGTATCTAATTTAAGATAGTCTGACAAGAGAAAACGGTACAAAATGTCTTCCGGAATCAATAGGGAAAGAAAGCTACGTTATACACGGGGGGAGGGGGGGGGGGTAAGCCAGGTCGGGCTACGTGGGGGGAGGGGGGGGGGGTTCACAGGATGCCAAAATTGAGCTATGTGGTTTATGGACAATCCCTAAGTTACCAATGGAAGTGATGACTAATCTAGCAGAAACGCTGAAAGAATTTAAAATTAAAATTTGTAAATTGCAGAGGTAGATGGATGGCAGAATTAACACTGAAAGTATGTATGATAGTGATGATAATAATAAAGTAGCAAATAGATTGCAACCTGAGCAGTGCACTCCATCACAAATAAATTCAGTTCAATTCATACATCCATGGAATTTCTCTTTTGCCTTATAAAAGTTTTAATTAGAAATTATTGTTATCTTTATTGGTTTAAGCTCCAGCTTTTTTATGCTGCAGATTTAGGATCCATACTAGAAAATTATAAGTTTTACTCATTTGAATGATCTATTTGAATACATGAACCTGTGACACTGTAAACGTGAGTATAATGTGGTACCATTTGCAGCAACAAACTTGTAATTGTTAATAGTAAATAACCAGAATTGATCCTATGTGGTACAAATTAAATATTTTGATCAAATTGCACATTTCATGATATTTATATCAAGAAATATCCTGTATGTTATCAGAGGCTTTGCATTTTTATTTCTGTGATATGAATTTGAAAATATTCTGTAATTGAATATATACCTGTGTACTTTTTTTCTAGCAGGTGCAAGTGGAGCTCTTCTTCCAGAAACTGTAGAATGTGGTGTATGTGGGGCTGTGAGGTTCTACAGGTTTGTGAAACAGGCCAGGAAATTTGGCATCTTTAGCTGTGAATCCTGTCGGAAGTTTGTATCAAAAATGATAAGGAAGCAGCAGTCATCTGCGAAGGCAGCAAGAAATTCAGCTCCACTTGAATGTCACAAAGGGAGAGGTAGGTTGTAGTTATGGACATTCACTAAAAAAGAGAATTTACAATTTGAAACAGTTACATCCACATACATTAATCTAACCTGGTGTTTATTGCTCTGCTGTAAGTATGGTACTTTTTAAAGGCTGGGAACAGAAGTAGGTAAGCTGAAAGCAAAACATCCCATCAGTGTCAGATCTAGGAATTTTCTGAGCTGAGACAAAAACTAAGAGATTGCCACCCTTTTGAATATTATTTTGCCGTCCCCATTGTCCACCACCCTGAGCCTTGAGTGTTGCCACACCAGTGTTACCTGCCAGGATGGTAGTAGACAAAAAAAGATCGCCATGACATAAATTGCCACTCTACAAACACGATTTTGCTGCTCCCCCTCCCCACTACAGTTGCCGCATGGTTCAAAAGCCCCAGTTTCCCCCCTCCCCCCTTTTTTAGATCCGGCACTGCATCCCATTGGAATGAACAAACTAAAAAGTATACCCTTACTTGTACTGCCAATTTTAAGTAGTATATGCGGTTTTGTTTTCTTAATGCTTAAATCTGTTACAATTTTCCTTTTTAGAGTCAGCATCAATAATTTTGTCTCATCATGTCTTGTCCGAATTTATTTATTTATCAATCTTATTCCATGGATCCCTGCTGAGGAAGGATGTGAAAATACACATATACACAATATGAGTCATAATCATAATAAAAACAATTATACTTTAGAAAGGCAAATAATGAGCATAAAAATAAACACTAATTTTGTACAACTGAGTTTTGCAAAAGGTCATATTGAATACAATAAATATTTTGTTCAAATTCTTGAATGGAATGGAAGGAGTTACCAATTCTCTCTGTTTTTCTTTAAATATATCTTTATTTTCTGCAAACTGTTTTATACTCTTGGGAAATTTATTAAATAGATGTATCCCAGGATTAATTAACTCCTTTTTGTACTAATGACAGCGATGTTTGTGTTCAGGGCAAATTATTTCTGTTTCTTGTATTGAATTTGTGTACCTGTGAATGTACACAGGTTAAAATGTTCAATGACAAAGCACATGAGAATTCAGAAGCACTGAGAATTCATTGTAAGAATATTGAGTTTTTTTAAAGAGTTTGTCTGCAAGAAGTTTTTGGTTTTACCCTACACAGCAACCTAATAGCCCTTTTCTGTGATATGAAAACTTTTTTACTCTGTGAAGAGTTTTCACAAAATAATTATGCCATATGACATCACTGAATGAAAATATAAGAAGTACACATGTTCTGTTAATTTAGATCTGCTGTTAGAGAAAGTGTTCTTATTGCAAAGGTGGCACTACTTCTTCAGTAGTGAAGTGATATGTTTGTGCCAACAGAGTTTCTCATCTATTTGAATGCCAAGGAATTTTATACTCTTTATTTCTAAGATTCTTTTATTTTTATAGTTTTTAATGTAAATGTGGATGTTCATATTTTTTTGTTTTAAATCTAATATATTGTGTTTTTTTCATATTTAATGATTTTTCCTTAAACCAATTTGCTACTTCACTAAGTACTCCATTTAGATTAAATTCTAGATTACTGTTTGGTGTTTTTCTCACAGTCAGGTTAGTGTTATCTGCAAATAAAACATTCTTAACTTTGTTGGAAAGTCAGGAAGGTCATTGATGTATAACAAAAAGAGGTGGGGTCCTAGGACAGAGCCTTGTGGAATTCCATGTTTTATTTTCTCCCAGTCTGATGAAGGATCTCTACTGATTTTAGAATAAAAAATTGAAACTTTTTGCATTCGACTTTCCATGTATGATTTAAACCATTTACCTGCGCTTCCATAAATTCCTTTTTTTTCCAAAAGTAATTCATGATTTACACAGTCAAATACTTTTGCAAGATCACAAAATATTCCTACAGGGCTCATTTTTTTATTCAGTTCCTCAAATGTGTTATTTAAAAATGAATATATAGCCATTTCTGTAGATGGTCCTTTTTGGAATGTAAATTGTGAATTAATGAGGATATTATAGTGTGTAACATGTTTTATTACTCTACGATACATGACTTTTTCAAAAATCTTTGAGAATCCTGAAAGTAATGAAATGGGATGATAGTTATATACACATGTTGCTTCACCTTTTTTAAATAACGGTTTTACAACTGCATATTTTAGTCTATTTGGGAACACACCTTGCAATTAGGGTTCATTACAAATGTAGGCAAATAAACGATTGATACAATCTGAACATATTTTCAGTAATTTACTTGAAATGTTGTCATAGATGGAAGAATTTTTAGGTTCTAATTGTTTCATGAGTTTATTTATTTCTGAGACTGTTACTGGTGGCAATTGCATCTCCACAAATCTATATGGGAAAGCACTCTGAAGAAGCCCTAGGAAACTATGCGGGGATTGCTTTTCTATGCCTAATTTCTCTACAACTGAAGTAAAATGTTTGTTAAATATTTCACAAACTTCCCTTACATCACTATACATAGCTCTATTTGGTCTATTTTGGGTGATTTACAGATTTTCCTGTTTCAGTTTTTATTATATCCCATATAATTTTCATTTTATTGCCTGAATTCTCTATTTTCGCTGATATATACCTGTTCTTAGTACATTTCTTAGTATTTTAGAATAACGTTTATAATGAACTTTCACTGTATAGTTATCTGACTTTCTTACTTTTAAGTAAAGGACTCTTTTTGTTTTACTAGATACTCTAGTAGCCTTTGTTATCCATCCCTTACCCAGTTCACTGTTTGGAGTGTTGACAACTTTGAACATCCTTTGAAAAGTGTTATATATTAAGAAAGGAATTGAATTTTACATTAATACCCTGTGTAGTGTACACTTCTGACCAGTGTTCATTATTTAAGGAATCTATTAAATGTTTTATATTGTTTTTATTAATATTTGTTCTATATACCCAGCTTTTCTTTATCTGTTTAACAGTGTTTCTGTACTTTATACATAACAGCTGGGCATCATGATCTGAGATACCATTTATTACTTAAAGTATGCTGTAATTACTGTACTGAGAAACATCCATTTTTGAAAGACATAGGAAGTCAGCTTGTAGCAAGAGAAAAACCTAATTTTTGTTTGTACAACATTTTAAAGTTAAGGAAAGCTCAGTACAGTTTAAAGGTTGGGTTTTAAACCTTATATAGTAAAGTCAGACACATGGCACAAAGAAAAATTAATCATTTGAATAATACACGTAAATTCAAGAGGGGGAAACATATTCAGAATACCCTATAATTTATTAGATACAGAGTTTAATAAGTCTTGTTAAGAAACATGCAGTACTTTGAACAGGATAAAACAAAGTAGCGATTTTTTAAATATATCTGTATGAATTGTACTTCCGCATTATATCAGCTAGAAAGGCGTTCACCTCAAAACTTAATAGTAAATTGGAGAATTGACTTCAGAAATTTACCATAGGCATTTGAGAACATATAGAACCATTTAAAGATGGTTTCAAAGTCATCGTAAAGTTATGAGCGGGGTCAAAAATAAGCTATTGCATCACAATTCTTATTTTTCTGTAGAAGAATAAACATGGCTTGTTTAGTATCAAATGAAAGAGAATTCTATTAGAAGTTGAAAAAACGTTGTTTGAGCCTCGTAGCTGGAAAATTGTAAAAATTATGAGTAAATTTTGGAATCACAGAAAATAATTTTTTTCAGCTTAATGGTGAAAGATGCAGAAATTTTCATACAGATTAAAATTTACATTTTCCTCATGTCCTAGATACTGGTAAAATTTAAGAATGATAGGAGTAGTGAGAGCCAAAAATGAAGAACTATTTTGCAAATTCGGCACATGAATACACAGTTTCCATACCAGTTGACCTTTGAGCACAGATTGATTTGTCGAGAAAGCAGTGATTATATATATATATATATATATATTCGGTCAACAGAAATTTCCTGTTGTCTTTTTGCTGGTGACCACTGGAGCTGTAATGTCGGGTCATGCTGTGCTTGGCGCGAAACAGTGGTAGGATCCACATGGTGGTGCAATGCCGGGGGTAGCATTTTTTGTAATGTTGTAGTACAGTGGAACAGTATCAGTTTAAATTCAATGTGATGTTCAAATTTTACAATGGAGTTTGGACTGGTCTGATCGCTTTTCATAACTTTCAATCAACAAACTTGGTGAAGATTTTCCGTTAGCCATCGATTGTTTGGACTTGTACAGTTTTTCTGAGATATAGTGAAACTTTTGAATTTGAACTTTCTAGCAATGACTTTTATTACAACATGAACCTTACCTTTTCTAACTTGGGGTTTAATCAATCTAGGTGGCGGCAGAAAGAATTTTAAAACAATCTATAATCCAGATGGCACATAAGTTACATGGTTGGAGATAAGGTGATTAACCGTTTATTATAACCCTAGTAAACGTTTACGTCTTATAAGGGGATCTACGTTTTAACATTGAATATGAACCATGGAAACATTCAGGCATACTTCACATTACACATCAAGCTATGCCAAAGGTGGAAACTGGTTTAAAGGTCTTACAAAATTCCAGCCGAGACCGCAATTTGAACTAGAATCCTTTTGATTTCCAATGAGGCTCCTTAACCACTGAGCCACCAGACCACTCTGATATTAATAAGATGCAAAGCTTGAAAATAGTTTTAATTTGTTCGATATTTTATGAATAGTTTAGAATCACAATGCAGGTAAATCTAAGTAGGAGACAAAACTTTTTTGTTCCATCAGCTAAGGAAGATGATAAAACATATCTGGTGAGAGTTTAAACAGCCTTCAGCTTTAGAAAGTAATAGGTTTACTTTCTTTTTACTTGTTCGAAATAGTTTCCGTTACCTGGTCATGGCCTAAAAATTTGGTGTAGATTTCTGCAGCATATGATTCAGTGCGAAAGATGCAAACTGGTTGCATATCACAGTTTTATGGTGGTATTGCAGTTAAAGGAACATAATTAACAGGGAATGAGTAAGCAACTATTTGTAAACTTGGAAGTTTGCTGAAGTTGAGAGAGAGAGATATAGTGAGGGTTTTTCGGAGGTGGGAGGCTCATCTCTGGATAGGCTTGAAGAAAGTAGCATGCCCGGCACTGAATGTAGTACATGAATTCACAGCCATTGAAGAATGGGTATCATACACTTAACAGTAAGTCATTGGTCTTAACTGAAGTGGAGTACTTTTTGTTATTTAAATGGTGAAAAACAATACATTTATAAAACCACTTTTTTTCTAGGATACATGAAATCTAGCACTTGGAATGCTGTGAACATAATATTATGTTCTACAAACTCTCACGGAAAATGTGGCGAACGTAATATTACATTCCTAAACATATCATGATTTTCTTTGGCTAAAAACTTAACGGTACATTCGAAGCGTGACTCAGATGGCTTCTCTGTGGATGTTAGTTCATAAGCCCGCCACCAGAGTTCACCACCTTCCTGAAAGCTTCGAATATCTGGGAATAGATTACAAGAAGCTCAAGGCAGCTGTAGATCTTTTCGACCTGCAGTTGTCCTACAGTGCTCTTACACACAAGACAGTGAAGTGGTGGAAGAAACTTGCTTTTCACTTGATAATTATGAGTTTATCAAATGCATGCATTTTGCACAACACAATCTCAAGTAAAATGATTATGACAACACGCCTCATTCAGGAGATATGTTCGGCCTTGGTGCTCTCTACACACCAATGATGTGACTAGTGGCGATAAAAATCTTACAAGAATGACACAGAAGCACTTTCCAGAAAGAGTGCCAATGCCAGCTGGAAAGAAAAAAGACCATAAAAGGTGCATTGTGTGCAGTGATAAAGCGAAGTATGCCACTGGCAAACCCGCAAGAAAGGACCTTTCCTACAAGCGTTGCGACCATGATGTAGGGCTTTGTATCGAACCATGTTTTAGACTTTACCAAACAATTGTACACTATGAGAAATAAATGTTTCTACTTGCCATCTTAAGCAAAACACTTTTGAATACATTTGTTTTATATATCTAATAATAAGTGGCATAAAGCAAAAGGTTAATCTATTTTACATTTTTTTTTTTTTTTGGTTTGATTTTTCCCTGTAAAACATGTCAAATCATAAATCAACATAACCTGTGAAAACGAAAGACAACAACTCTCAAAATTGACATAAATATTGCCTACTCTCAGACAAATAAAATACAGTTTTATTTGTTTGCCTAGCATCCAACAATTTTATTTTATGCTCAGATGAATGTACTGTAAAATAGCAAAAATTAGCCAGCATACATGGACAGAATTGTGCCCATTAGGCCTGCAGTGTAAGTGCTAGAAAGTGACTGGATTTCTTTTCACATTGTAAAAGTGTTATAGACTTAGTTGAGCTAACCTACAAGATTCACAATATTTGTTTATTAATCTTAATTTCATAATTGTGGAGTGAGTATTTAGTTATCTGCCTTGTTTTGTGATATTAGCAGTATGTAAATCGTCCTTTCTTTTTGTATTTTTGTGATTTGTTTAGATCTGTTTTCTTTCGTTACAGGGACGTGTTTAGTTCCACCCATAGTGAGAAGCCAGCAGTGGAAAGCACAGCTGAGGTGTAATTATAAGGCTCGTTGCCCAGCTTGTTGGCTGAAGAAGTGTTTAAGATCCTTTAAAATGCCAGAAGATACTCGAAATCGCCTTATAAAGCTCTTACCTACAGAACTTCAGACCTCTACTGAATCTCATTCTGCAGATAATTCATTATCTGTAGGTGAGGAAAATACTGAGCAAACTACTAAACCTAGCACAGCAACTTCCAGTATTTTAAACAGCACAAGAAGGATTAGGAGAAGACTAAAATTTCAGCAAAAACAAGGAATGAAAAAAGCTGAGAGTATAGAAGCAAAAAGTGCAAGTCCTAAATTCTGCCCAAAATCTACACGAGCTAGTAATATACGTACTGCAAGGATTCTTAAGAAAGCTGCAAGAAATCTTGTAAAAGCGAAAGGTAAGAAATATGTATATATTTTATGATTACAAGGTTTTAAAGACAGTTTAACACTGAACTTTTATCTAATAAATAATACAGTTTCCTGGGTCACAAACATTCACCTTGGAGATTTTATTGAAAAAATTGATTTTTGGATAGGAACCTTACCAATCATACACGGTTAACAACAATTATTTTGTTTAATTTTGTAAGAAAATAGCTTTTTGTGAAGTTAAATTCCTTTTTTTTCCTTTCTGGTTATTTCACATATTACAGATTTGCTATCTATGTTTCTGCACTGCCTAATAATTCATACAGTTCACAGAGTAAAATAAGCTGCAGAGGATTTAAAAGATTTCATGTTTAGTGTGGTATTAGGAATCTTTTATAGACGCTGCGAGTGAGGACAAAATGGTTAGATATTTTTTTAAAGGTAAAAGCAAACTGTTATTTTTAAAAATGAAAGTTTTTTGTCTTTTAAACTAGAAAATACGTATGAGTAATACTATTATTTATACACAATATTTTGGTGACATATGAGGTAGGTCCGATAAGTACTTAGCTCCTCTTCCCGATGGCGTCACTGTCACCAGAGAAATTTATTATCATGTAGTACATTATCTTAGATGGCTATTGTTAAAATTTCAGCCAAATCGGACTCATAGTTTTGTTTTGATCGTGTGTGAAAATGAGTGTGTCCGCATATTTTAGAAAAATGGAAAAAGAGCAATATCAGTTGGTGATTCGATTCTTCTTTTTGGAAGGAAAATCGCACAGCGAAATCAAAGAGCAGCTTGGATGCTGTGTATAGTGACTCTTCTCCTTCGATGGCGACTGCCAAAAATTCGTTTAACGAGTTTCAACGTTGCCGCACGTCGGTTTTTGATGAACCACGCCCAGGTGCCCCGAAAACGGTTAACATGGAGTATAACGTAACAAAAATTCATGATCTCGTATTGGCAGACTGCCGATTGAAGGTGCACGAGATCGATGGGACAGTAGGCATCTCAAAAGACTGCTTGGGTCATATCTTGCATGAAATTTTGGGCATGAGAAAGCTATTGGTGCGATGGGGGCCACGTTTGCTCACTCCGGACAACAAGCGCAACTGTGAGACCACTTCACAGCAGTGTTTGACACTGTTTAAGTGCAATTGGAAGGAGTTTCTGCATCGTTACATGACCGTTGATGAAACATGGAACCACAGGTACATACCAGAGACCAAGGAACAGTCAAAACAGTGGACTTTACCCGGTGAACGTGCTCCAAAAAAGGCGAAGACTGCCCCATCGGCTGGAAAGGTGATGGCCACCGTTTTCTGGGACTCACAAGGTGTGATCTACACCGACTACCTGGAGAAGGGCAAAACGATCACAGGGGTTTACTATGCTGAATTATTGGGCCGATTCAATTCCGAATTGCATAAAAAACAGCCCCATTTGGCAAAGAAAAAAGTGCTCTTCCACTAGAGATGGGCAAACCGCTTTTTTCCAGTAATACGTTATTCAGTTATTGGTTTTTTTTTTTCTAACCGCTTTTTGTAACCGTTAGAAATAGCGTACAGTTATTTTTTTTCGACGTAATATCTGTAGAGACGCCACTAAAAGCTCTACTCAGAAACGCTCTTCTCTTGTTAAAAAAGCTGGAAATGTCAAATAACTGGATGTGACGAAAATAGCGGCCACGCCCCCAAATAATATCTAAATAGCCCTGACGTCACGAAAAGCCGCTTATTAGCGTTATTTAGCGTTTAACGATACGTCACCAATAGCGGCTTTCAAATAAGCGTCTTTTTTTTTTTTTTTTTTTAATTGCTTTACGTCTCTTTTTAACATCGAGGTCTTTAGAGACGGGAAAGGATGGGGGGCAAGGAATGGGAAGGAATTCGGCCATGGCCTTTTTGAAGGAAGCATCCCGGCATTTGCCTGGAGTGATTTGGGGAAACCATGGAAAACCCAAATCTGGATGCCCGGACGGGGATTCGAACCGCCGACCTCCCGAATGCGAGGCGAGGACGCTAACCGTTACACCGCCCCGCTCGGTAAAAGCGGCTTCTATAGTAACTGTGAGAGACATTATATACACCTTCGACTTTTGTTTATGTATTTGTTTAATAAGTGGCAGTGATGCCTTGTCAAATTAATATAGAATTTTAACACGGCCAGCTATAGCGATTAGTGTATGACGTTATCAAACAGGAGGAAATGAAGTATAAGTGATTTAGGGATGTACGATATATAAAAATAATCCGAAGTGGGCAGTTATGATTACGTGTTAATATATTTTTCTGTTTGAAACTAAAGAACTTGTGGTAGGAGTTTTTATGAATATATGCAACAAATACTGCATTCCGCGTTGCGTTCTCGTAAAGAACAGAAAATTAACTTTGCTAAAAGTAAACAACATTTTCAGTCTGGCTATTAATTCGCATTAAGTTTTGTGTGGCTGTAGTTATATCTATAGCATACTTTACATATGTTGTAAATGTGTCCCAATAACAGACCAGCTGCAATTTAAATATGTTGTTCAGACGTACATAAAAGTAATTTGAAATATAAATATGATTTGCTGTTTTAAACTAATTGAATTGTGGAAATACTAGCGCTTTTCGATGGTTTCTCCATCTGTTGGTTGCTATCGCAGTTAATAACGGTTAAAGGTATTAAAAAGCTGTTTACTTAGGTGGTGTCCTCTAGTGATCGCTATCGAAGTTAATAACGCCTTCAACTGGCAAAGACGCTATAACACAGGTACACAGCTGTAACAAAAAGCATAATCAAGTTGTTTTCGATGGAAGGATGGATGCTGAAAACCAGTTTAAATGGTCACTAAGTCGTAGAGAGATGATAAATTTTGAACCCTATCGCAAATAACACCTGCAAAGTAGTATTTAACGTCGTCAGTAGTAGCGACATCTGTTGGTTGATATCGCAGTTAATAACGCTTAAAGGTATTAAAAAGCGTTTTACATAGGTGGTGTCCTCTAGTGATCACTATCGAAGTTAATAACGCCTTCAACTGACAAAGACGCTATAACAAGGGAAAACAGCTGTAACAAAAAGCATAATCACGTTGTTTACTATGGAAGGATGGATGCTGAAAACCCATTTAATGGTCATTAAGTTGTAGAAATATGATAAATTTTGGACCCCATTGCAAACAATATCTGCAAAGTAGTATTTGACGTCGTTAGTAGTAGCGACATCTGTTGGTCGCTATCGCTATTAATAACGGTCAAACGTATTAAAAAGCGGTTTCCATAGGTAGTGTCCTCTAGTGGTCGCTATCGTAATTAATAACTATTATTTTGCGATGGTAGTGTCATCTAGTGGTATCTATTACAATTAATAACGGTGAGAGAAGCAATAAACAGTGACTGATTGTTAGGAACAAGGCTGCATACAGGGGTGGGTATCAGCTTCTGCACCTAAACTTGAAGTCATCCAAAAGTTGTCAAAGTTCGTAAAAAGTTCTATAACCGTTTTAAACCATGTAGAATGCTAACTGTAATAATTACTGCGGTCGCCACTTACAGATTAACCTCCTGTAAGAAAGGTACTAATGTAGAAATGAAAGTCTGAATCCTGATAACTGAAATATATTCTTGAAAATTTTCACATAAGTTACAAAAGTCACAGTTAGCAATGGCAATCGGAGAGAAAATCATTTGCCGAAGATTACAAATCATGAAACAGAACAGACCGCACCACCCCAAATGAAACTTGAACGTTAGAGAAAACACATGTCGAAAAATGTTAGTCGGTTATGATGATCATGCCGAATTTAGAAAATGGCGCCGGTCCGCCATCATGCCATCACGCCTAACTTCCCTCGATTTTAACTATGGTATCGTGTACTGATGTTAGCCTCAAACTTTGTCGGATTTTAACGGAATCTCGAAAATAGAGCGAAGGTTACATGATGCACTCGTAGCGGACGGTCGACAAACAATTACAGCGCTGTCAGAGGGAGGTGCTGACAGTTATTTGAATAACTCCAGTTATCGTTTTGGCCGTTACTTGCTAAACGGTGATTTTAAAATAACGGTTAGTTGTAGCCGTTTAGTTATTTGTGACCCATCTCTATCTTCCACCATGACAATGCACTGGCTCACACCTCCGCTGTCGCCACAGCCAAATTGGGCTACGAACTGCTGCCTCATCCACCATATTCTCCAGATTTGGCCCCATGCGAGTTCTTTTGGTTTCCAAACTTGAAGAAGACACTCGCCGAGCAGAAATTTGAGTCGAATTAGGAGGTTATCACCGCTAAAAGGAGACTATGATGAGAAATAAATCGCCACTTTTCCAAAATTTTCGTTTTTTTCTTTTGTAGGCTAAGTAATTATCAGACCGCTCCCGTAAATCTCCGCCACCATCTTCTGGTGTAGTTATAAGTGTAGTTGAAATTTGCCTCGCGTCTGATCTGGTTAACCAGGATTGTGGTTTCCAACTTACTGAGGCTGCTTCTCAGCAACGTTCTGTGTTTCCTGCTCCATGGGTCTAATAAAGTCTGAGATGCAGCTAGGCAATGTAACCTCTGTTGTTGCCATGCCAGTTTTTAAACAACGCACTCTACGCAAACTTCAAGTCTGATATCTACACCTGAAGATGGTGACTGAGTTTTATGTCGCTGAAATATTGTGTATAAATAATAGTATTACATGGTTTATTTCCCGAGAAACATTCATAAATTTACAATGCCGAGATAAACTGCGTTCGTTTATAGAAGGTACGTGCAAGGTGACAATAATTGACCAGCATTTATTGCAAACTGCCTTCAAAACTGAAAAGCAGATTGCTCTGAAAAATCATATTAAATCTCTGGTTTGTACAAAAACTCTCAGGGTGAAAGATACATTTGACATTTTCAGATTTCTCATAAATGTTTAAGCTGGTAAACAGATCTTTAATTCCTATATTCTTACCAAAAAAAGTAAGATTATGTGACTGATAAGGAGACTAAACAAATTTGTTGTAAAATAACATTGAGAATAGGAAACAGTCATATGACTTATTTTGCAATAGTTCATTTGTTAAGAGGAGAAGAATGAGAACTATTGGAAATGATGCAAAAAAATATATATTGTCTTTATTGAGTCATGTTTGCAACTACATGATATTATTAGAGGGTAATCATAGAACTTCATCATTGGCAAGGGAGCATCCATAAACCACATAGTTACATTTTCGCCTCCTGGGAACCCCCTCCCCTCCCCCAACGTAGCCTGAATTGGTACTTTTTTCTCTTGTCAGACTATTGTAAATTACATACGGAGGTAATTAAAGGACGGAAATAAATATTTACGTGCTGTTGTGTGTTCTGTACCTCATTTTAACTGTGACAAATAATATGAATGAAAAGCTAAGTGGTCTGGCTCGGAACACCCCCCCTCCCCCAACGTAGCCTTACGTAGCTTTCCAGCCAATCCCTCCCCTCCCTAGACTGGACTGAGCCACATAGTTTATGGATGCTCCCCAACTGACAAGTCGTGGATACCAGACATCTCCAGTGTCTAAAACTTTGGTGACATGTTCTCTTCCCCCCCCTCCCCTCTCTCTCTCTCTCTCTCTCTCTCTCTCTCTCTGCCTCATTTTCATTTCCTTCTCTTTATATTTTCCTATCCCAATTTCCTCTTTTTTTATTTCCCTTTATCTTCTCCCTCCTCCATTTCTCCTCATTCTGTATCTGCCCTGCATTCCAAGAGCCCATCAGTAATAGCACTAAACATTTTCAGTCCTTCAGCCAATTTACCATTACTTACATGATGGTTATTTTTTAAATAAGGTTCATTTGTGAATGAAATTGAGAATGATATACGATTTTCTTAGTGCACTTATGCATTTACTTCCAGCATGCTTTGTGCGCATTCAGATGCCATTTGCAGCCATATTTTTTGCCTGTGTGCTGAGCCGTAGGAGTTTATGATGTTTAAGAAAATTGATTCGCCTGCTGACTCTGATATATGATCTGTAATTCAGTTCTTGAGTGCAAGGAACTTGGTAGCACAGATTTGTGATCTGTATGGTGATAATGCTACGAGTGATGGTAAAAATCAGAAGTGAATGAGAATGTTCAAGGGCGGGCAGGTTAGTGTTCATGATGAGCCACACCCAGGCCAACCTTCTGTGATTTCTGAAGATTTGGTTTATGATGTGGACAGCAAGGTCTAATTATGTCTTTTGGATGGAAACAACTGGATCATCCATCTTAAGTCCAGACATTGCACACAGTGATTTGTTTCAGTACTTAAAGGAGTTCTTTGGTGGTCAACTGTTTAATTAAAATAAGACGTGACAACTGCAGTAATGGATTGGGCTTCTTCACAGGCGGCAGATTTCTGTAACCTTGGAATTAAATAACTCTGTGAACTCTTATGACAAAAATTTAAATAAAAATAAAAATTATGTGGAAAAGTAGATGAAAGTATGTAGAATATGGAAATAAATGAATTTGAATGATATTTACAGTATATTTTCTCTTATTAAAAAATAACCTTCAAATTTAACTATTGCTTGTGATTTTTCTCCTATATACTTTTTTTTTCATCTGCGAATATATGCATCATTTACTGGCTAAGTTTTCTAAGAAAACTCTGCACACTGCTGAAGAAGGGTTTTGCGTGAAAATTTTACATATTTGCAAGTGTGTTTTGTTGCCGTCCTACCACGATCTGGTTAGAGGACTGATCAGGTCAAAACAAGGTTCATAGGTTTGCAGTTTGTGTCAGCAAAAAAAAAAAAAAAAAAAAAAAAAAACAAACAAACACACACACACACACACTGCTACCATATTTTTCACTTCTAATTTATTTTAAGGCATTATACTAAACATTTATTCATCAGTATATGAAGATTATCTATTTTTTAATATTTTGGTGTTTCTAGAATATCAATTCCTGTTTTTCATGCATAAAGTTTTCAACTTCCTAGCTGATTTTTCTTATAAATTTCTTCTTCCCAACATGGTCTTCAGTACATAATTATTATGAATGGAATGCAGAAATTATAATAGCAGAGTTTACTGATATTGATGGATTCCTCTTGAAAAACTTAAACCCTTTCCTATAATTACAAATTTTCATTCTCTGCCTAGTATTCGTATAAAGGTACATGACATGAAACTCAAATTTTTTTCGGGGTTTTATGTGAACTCTGACTACTATTACCTGGACTAATTTGTATCTATCATAGTAATGATCAACATAGGAAAATTAGAAAAAAGTGATTAAAAAATCAACACTTACCAAGTAGGTCCCAATTTAAAAAACCATAACAGTGTAACACTGGCACACTGACAAGTCCAAGTTTGAAATCAAGCCTAGTGGGTAAGTAGTAACACTCAGTTCGGGCATTGGGGAGTCATGGGTTCTAATCCCTGTATGGCCATCCAGATTTCGGTTTTCCATGGTTTCCCCAAATTACTCCAGGTTAATGCTGGAATGATTCCTTTAAAAGCTCATGGCCGAATTCCTTCCTATTCCTTGCCCCCAATCCTTTCCTGACTCTAATGACCTCAACGCCCATGAGGCGTAATGTCATAAGCAAAAAAAAAAAAAAAAAAAAAAAAAAAAAAAGTGCTGAGATGGTTCCTTCAGACAGGCCATGGCTGAGACTTCCCCATCCTTGCCCCCAATCCTCTTCCTCCGCTAATAATCACAATGTTGACCAGGTGTTAAAACAATAATAAGAGAAAAAAAGTACACAATTGTATAGTCAAAGTATTTGGTGATAATATTCCAGTACTACTTAGTACCTTCAGGTAGGAAAGGGTTAGAGTAAAAATCAAAGTTATACTCAGCCTTAGAAACAATCTACGTAAATCTCCTGTGCACCAGCAATGGATTTTAGTCAAATTGGATTCTTGCAGTTTATAAAATTTCCACAAATTCCAGGTCTTATATTTTCTGTTTGTATCACTCTCTCCTTCCTTCCAGTCCCTCCTATCCCATATTCATACTACTATATTTTGTTTGTAGTACGTTTTGAATTTACTTTTCAATATTGTGACTAGTTGCTTTGTATTTTATTATCTCCAGTGTTTGAATGTTTATTTTCTTACAGAGACTGCTCCTGATCCAAAATTTGAGACAAGAATTTGTAGGAAAAAAAGAAGTAATGCATTAAGAAAGAAGAATGTGAATGTTAATTCAGAGAAAACTTTAAAAACTCGTCGGCAACAAGTTGACTTCAAGGGACCACGTGTTAAGCATGTGTGCAGAAGTGCTTCGGTAGTTCTTGGCCAGCCTCAAGCTACCTTTCCAGCCAACAAGGATAAAGGACTAGTCAGGTCAAAACAAGGTTTGTAGTTTTCCAGTTTGTGTGAGCAATGTCGCAAATTAATAGCAATAGGATTTTATGCCAAATGCATCCTCATAAAAGTTTCTCCCAATTCGTATACATGATTAACAAACAGAATTTGCCCACTACACAGTGCTGAACATTCTACAGGGAAAATGTATTGAAGTAGTGTTAAGTCATACCTATTTTGTAAAAACTAAATTTCAAAATCGAAAATGGCAGTTGGAGAGAAAATATCAGAAGTACAATAATGTCAGAAGTGGAAGCTAGCTCAAGTAGTGAAGTTGAAAAAATGTATGTAATGAGTAATAGATAATGTTATATGAACAATATGAATTTTAACTTTGTTGGTATACAGAAATAGCAAATAATAGAGATAGATGGTATTCAAATCATAATGTGTCAAAAATGGACACATGGAAATATATAAATATGCCACCAACAATTTTTTCCTCTCTTTAATAGTGGAATCCCCTCACTGAAATTGTCTGATTATAAAATTATTTGTTCTTCTGGAAATAATAAGTTGGACATAAAAGTATTATCTGAACTTAATGATTCAGTATTAATGTCGTGGCTATGACTTCCCGAGATCCTTTCCTGAAATGTGTCAAATTCCCCACCTCTCCTACCTCCATTAAAGTTCTTACATCGGCCTCACCTAGAATGCATCATCACAGCCAAACGGGTTACTTGCAAAATATAGACCTCCCTATTGCTCACCGTGCCAGCACTCAAAACTCTTGACTTCAATAACTGTTTCACAGTCAGAACCATTAGAGTACCTGCTGATACTACTTCCGAATTCAAACTCTACAGGTGGGACTCATCCTACCAACCAAATTCTGGAAACCAGACACCCCCTATGCCTCAATCTCAGATAATACCTGCCTTCCTCACCGTGTTAAACCTATCACTTGCCAATATAGTTAATTTAAATGTATAGACATTATTTCAATTATTATTATTTATTCTTGTTGTTATCATTTTTAAACATGTAAAAAACTGTCTCTTCTTTTACATGTCCCTTTTTTATTTTGATTAATTTCTTTCTTTATTTTTTGATGATGATGTCATTGCTCCCATCACTTCCAACATTCAATTCCACCCTGCATGTGGCTTTGTTGACAGTAGGCACTTGCGCAAGCTCAGCCACATGTGCTTATTTCCTTGGGGTAAAAAGGTTTTGTCTGAAATATTGTGTTTTTATGAATTATTTTTTGTTGCTGCTGCCCTCCTTCCTACAACTTTGGTGAGTGTTGGGTATAATTTATCTTTCCTTTCCATATAAGTATTATTGTTTAAATTCTTATGAAATATTACATACGTTTATGTAAAAGTTTTTGAAGTAACTCTTAAATCTTACTAAAATGAAGTGACATGTCTGACTAACGGCAGGTAGATCAGAAAGTTTTCCTGTCCATATTGATGGCAAAATAGATGTTGTATTCTTGTTTAAGAAAGCTTTCAACATAAGATCAAACATATGATTAAGTTTGGAGGGAGGGGGGAGGAGGACTACGAAATGTGAGTATACAGAATATCACTGCAAAAAGTTCATGAATGTAAAACAGATTTTAGATTGTATATGAAAACTGGTCTTTGCCTCTGTCTCGGCTTACATAAGGTGCATTATTACAGATGGTGTTTATTATTTTTTTTATATTAGTCTGATTGTTCTTATTAGATAAATTAATTTTGCTGAAAACTTCTTCCCATCTTTTATATCAATTTTTCACTGATAGTTGTGACGTAAAATATTTTTATACATTTCCTATTAACGCTAGATATATACTGTAGATATACTTTTTAAATATA
>JARYHS010008842.1:0-25295 GCA_031002005.1 Vandiemenella viatica | reverse complement strand
ATTTACCATGTGCAGGAGTTGTTTCCTTCTAAACTGCCAGCAAAAGAGGGTGTTGCTTTGGAATTTCTTGCTCACATGGAAAAGGACAATGATTGTCAACAACGCTGTCCAGTGCTGGCATGTGGTATGCTCCGTTCTCACATGGTAGATGTGAATACGCCTATCACATGTCTGATACGTACAGCATCTGTGGATGTGAATGAGGCTTTACACTGCAAGGAAACCTGGCGTCTGACACATATTGCATAACAATTCAAAAGTGTCTAGGGATGGCTGTCAGATGTCAGCGTGAACGCGCCCAGTAATTGTCGCAAATTTACTGCTGGTTAGTGAGAGATTTTTTTTAAAGATAGAATCACAGAAGAAAAAAAGACATGCATTAAAAGCGAAGTATTTGCTTTAATTTCTGAATGGGAAGTTTTGCCAGAGTTATGGAGTTAAAAAGAAAGAAATACAGTTACATGTGTGTGGTACAATAATGTTAAAAGTGATGATTTTTGTTTCAGGGCTGCGATGATGTTAGTAAGGAAAGTTGATATGCAAGTAGGTTGAACTTTGTTTGGTATGTGACGTAAGTAGTGTGTGGAGCTTTGAGTATGTTTTGAAATTCAGTGCAAAGTGTTACTATGGTTTTGTTTTTGTGGTGAGTAATATGTGGTGTTCCTTGTGCAGGAAATTACAAAAGCTGTAAATAAACGAGGTGTGTATGTTTGGTGTAAAGCAAAGGAGGCAATGTGAAAGACAGATTTATATAATGAGATGGATGCAGTGTGTGAGGCTTAAACCGAGCTGATGTGCTGAGCGAGGTAAGGTTCACAGTGGTTCAGTGTGTGTTTATTTTTGTTCTTGTTTTAATGTGTGGCTGGTTGAATGTTTCAGACGGCAGCTGTCAGTTGGAGGACGCCTTGTCTGATCTCTGGTCCAGGCTGCGTGCTCTCCTGCCAAGCTGTTTTTATTTTACAAAACAAATATTACATTTTTGAGACAATTTTTCTAAAGCTTTTCCAATAGCATATCTTCGTTGAGCATCAATTCCTTTCAGACAGAAAGTCAAATGTACTTGTTTTGAAGTTAAACGTTGAGTATGAAAGATGAAATTGTTTTTTTGAGTTGTAAAATGATATTGTAATTTTTATAATGAATAAAGATACATGAGTAAATGTGTACCCACCCATTTATATCCTTAATGTATGGAGGTAAGTAAGTAAATGTGAGGTATCTTAAGTTGAGAGTGTTATCGTGTGAAGAGTTAGGAAAAAGTGAAACGTGTGTTAGTATAATGGAGTGTAAGTGGTGAATTTAAAAACGAGTGGTGTTATATAAAGTAGTTAATAAGCAAACGTTGAATTAAAGGAAGGTAAGAATGTAATTTAAAGGTAAGACTGCAATAAAATGTGTGTGCAAATAAAGTAAAACGTGTGTAATTTATAAAGTGTTTGGTAAGTAAGTAAGTGTGCATTGAAGGTTAATTTTAAGGAAAGCGTGTGTGAATATAATGAAGTGTAAGTGGTTAATCTATTTATACAGTAATGAATAAGCAAGTGTTGAATGAAAGTAAGGTAAACAAGTGGTGTGTAACTAAAATAGTAAGTGATACTTTGAAGGAAAGCGTGTGTGAATATAATTAAATTTTAGGTTAAAATATGAAGATAACCTAGTGATGTAAAAATGAAAGAAAAGGTAAGACAGTGAAAATACAAGTGAGGTTAAGTTTGCAGAGGTTAGGAAAAGTGTTGGAAATATATAGTAATGTAGTAAAAAGGTAAGATAAAAAAAAAAAATGAAAAGTAGTTGGGAATGCCTAGACAGATAGACAAATTTTTCGGGAGGGGGGTAAGATGAAAGGACCAGAATTTGCCTTCGCCCCAGACCCACGCTCGTTCGAAAAAAAATTTCCCGCGCAAAAACTTAAAAAAAAAAAAAAAAAAAAAAAAAAAAAAAAAAAAAAGCCAATTAAGAGGGTATTTTCTTCCCCTCTTTCCCTTCCTCTCTCTTCCCTCTTCTCCCTCCTCTTTTCTTTTCCTTCTCCTCCCTCTCCTGCCCTTCTTTTTCTCACTTTGTTTTTTGTTGCTTCTTCCGTTTCCATTGGGACCGCTTCTGTTTTATCACTAATTCCTTCATTTTCCCTTTGTGCCTCCTTTTTTCCTTCCTTCTCCCTTTCTTCTTCATTTTTCCCCTTTCTTTCCTCTCCTTTTTCCTTTCCCCTTTCTTTCCTCTCCTTTTCCCTTTCTTTTCTCTCCTTTCCCCTTTCTTTCCTCTCCTTTCTTTCCTCTCATTTCTCTTTCTTTCCTCTCCTTTCCCTTTCTTTCCTCTCTTTTCCCTTTCCTCTTCTTTCTCCTTTCTTTTGTCTCATTTCCCCTTTCTTTCCTCTCCTTTCCCCTTTCTTTCCTCTCCTTGCTTGTCCTCTGATTTTACCTTCTCTCTCTTCAGTATAGTGGTAGATGAATTGTGCATTAAAAACTACATTGACTCGGTAATGAACAACTGGTTACGACTGATATTGCTATTCCTTTTGTAACTGTTGCTGTTAATTCTTATGCTGCTAATACTACTTGGTTGTGTTGCAATTTATATATTTTTGCTTCAATCTTTCAGCAACAGATATTGTTCCATTACCTAATGACCGAGAAATATGTTGTCTGAAAATATATTGAAATATAATTTACTATCCGTAAAATAACTTGAACCATTATTAGTCTGCAAATATGTTGCAGCATAATCTACATTTAGAAAAGACAGTAAAGCATAATTGAGTGACAGCAATAGATGTTGAAGCATAATTACTCTAAGTTGCTAATGTTGCTACTTTGATATGCTAATTACTCTAAGTTGCTACTGACTCTGAGCTGCTAATAACTCTGAGTCTATAATTACTCTAAGCTGCTAATTACTCTGAGTTTCTAATTACTCTAAGTTGCTACTTTATGCTGGTACTTATCATTCAGTATCACTTAGTCTGCTGCGCTTCTTATCAGTCAGTTTCACTAAGTCTGCTGCGCTTCTTATCAGTCAGTTTCACTAAGTCTGCTGCACTTCATATAATTCAGTATCACTAAGTCTGCTGCACTTCATATAAGTCAGTTTCACTAAGTCTCTGCACTTCTTATCAGTCAGTTTCACTAAGTCTGCTGCACTTCATATCATTCAGTATCACTAAGTCAGCTGCACTTCTTATCAGTCAGTATCACTAAGTCTGCTGCACTTCTTATCAGTCAGTTTCACTAATTCTGCTGCACTTCTTATCAGTCAGCATCACTAAGTCTGCTGCACTAATTATCAGTCTGTATCACTAAGTCTGGTGCGCTTCTTATCAGTCAGTTTCACTAAGTCTGCTACGCTTCTTATCAGTCAGCATCACTAAGTCTGCTGCGCTTCTTATCAGTCAGTATCACTAATTCTGCTGCACTGCTTTTCAGTCAGTTTCACTAAGTCTGCTACGCTTCTTATCAGTCAGCATCACTAAGTCTGCTGCGCTTCTTATCAGTCAGTATCACTAAGTCTGCTGCACTTCTTATCAGTCAGTTTCACTAATTCTGCTGCACTTCTTATCAGTCAGCATCACTAAGTCTGCTGCACTACTTATCAGTCTGTATCACTAAGTCTGTTGCGCTCCTTATCAGTCAGTATCACTAAGTCTGCTGCACTTCTTATCAGTCAGTATCACTAAGTCTGCTGCACTTCTTATCAGTCAGCATCAATAAGTCTGCTGCGCTTCTTATCAGTTAGTTTCTCTAAGTCTGTCGCACTTCTTATCAGTCGGTATCACTAAGTCTGCTGCACTTCTAATCAGTCAGCAACACAAAGTCTGCTGCACTTCTTTTCAGTCAGTTTCACTAAGTCTGCTACGCTTCTTATCAGTCAGCATCACTTTGTCTGCTGCGCTTCTTATCAGTCAGTATCACTAAGTCTGCTGCACTTCTTATCAGTCAGTTTCACTAATTCTGCTGCACTTCTTATCAGTCAGCAACACTAAGTACGCTGCACTTCTTATCAGTCTGTATCACTAAGTCTGTTGCGCTTCTTATCAGTCAGTATCACTAAGTCTGCTTCACTTCTTATCAGTCAACATCAATAAGTCTGCTGCTCTTCTTATCAGTTAGTTTCGCTAAGTCTGCCGCACTTCTTATCAGTCAGTATCACTAAGTCTGCTGCACTTCTTATCAGTCAGCAACACAAAGTCTGTTGCACTTCTTATCAGTCAGTTTCACTAAGTCTGCTACACTTCTTATCAGTCAGCATCACTAAGTCTGCTGCGCTTCTTATCAGTCAGTATCACTAAGTCTGCTGAACTTCTTATCAGTCAGTTTCACTAATTCTGCTGCACTTCTTATCAGTCAGCATCACTAAGTCTGCTGCAATTCTTATCAGTCTGTATCACTAAGTCTGTTGCGCATCTTATCAGTCAGTATCACTCAGTCTGCTGCACTTCTTATCAGTCAGTGTCACTAAGTCTGCTCCATGTCTTATCAGTCAGTATCACTAAGTCTGCTGCACTTCTTATCAGTCACTATCACTAAGTCTGCTGCACTTCTTATCAGTCAGTATCACCAAGTTTGCTGCACTTCTTATCAGTCAGTTTCACTAATTCTGCTGCACTTCTTATCAGTCAGCATCACTAAGTCTGCTGCAATTCTTATCAGTCTGTATCACTAAGTCTGTGGCGCTTCTTATCAGTCAGTATCACTATGTCTGCTGCACTTCTTATCAGTCAGTGTCACTAAGTCTTCTGCGAATCTTATCAGTCAGTATCACTAAGTCTGCTCCATGTCTTATCAGTCAGTATCACTAAGTCTGCTGCACTTCTTATCAGTCTGATCACTAAGTCTGCTGCGATTCTTATCAGTCTGAATCACTAAGTCTGCTGCGATAATTATCAGTCTGATTCACTAAGTCTGCTGTGATTCTTATCAGTCTGATTCACTAAGTCTGCTGTGATTCTTATCAGTCTGATTCACTAAGACTGCTGTGATTCTTATCAGACTGATAAGAATCGCAGCAGATTCAGTGAATCAGACTGATAAGAATCACAGCAGACTTAGTGAATCAGACTGTTAAGAATCGCAGCAGACTTAGTGAATCAGACTGATAAGAATCACAGCAGACTTAGTGAATCAGACTGATAAGAATCACAGCAGACTTAGTGAATCAGACTGATAAGAATCGCAGCAGACTTAGTGAATCAGACTGATTAGAATCACAGCATTCTTAGTGAATCAGACTGATAAGAATCACAGCAGACTTAGTGAATCAGACTGTTAAGAATGACAGCAGACTTAGTGAATCAGAATGATAAGAATCGCAGCAGACTTAGTGAATCAGACTGATAAGAATCGCAGCAGACTTCGTGAATCAGAATGATAAGAATCACAGCAGACTTAGTGAATCAGACTGATAAGAATCGAAGCAGATTAGTGAATCAGACTGATAAGAATCACAGCAGACTTAGTGAATCAGACTGATAAGAATCACAGCAGATTTAGTGAATCAGACTGATAAGAATCACAGCAGACTTAGTGAATCAGACTGATAAGAGTCACAGCAGACTTAGTGATTCAGACTGATAAGAATCGCAGCAGACTTAGTGAATCAGACTGATAAGAATCACAGCAGACTTAGTGAATCTGACTGATAAGAATCGCAGCAGACTTAGTGTCATGAAAGTATTTTAGGCATAATCTACTGTCATGAAAGTGTGTTTTTGGCACAATCTACTGTCATGAAAGTGTGTTTTAGGCTTGAACTACTGTCATGAAAATGTGTTTTAGGCATAATCTACTGTCATGAAAGTGTTTTAGGCATAATCTACTGTCACGAAAGTGTGTTTTAGGCATAATCTACTGTCATGAAAGTGTGTTTTAGGCATAATCTACTGTCATTAAAGTGTGTTTTAGGCATAATCTACTGTCATGAAAGAGTGTTTTAGGTATAATCTACTGTCATGAAAGTGTGTTTTTGGCATAATCTACTGTCATGAAAGTGTGTTTTAGGCATGAACTACTGTCATGAAAATGTGTTTTAGGCATAATCTACTGTCGTGAAAGTGTGTTTTTGGCATAACCTACTGTCATAAAGTGTATTTTAGGCATGAACTACTGCCATGAAAAAGTGTATTAGGCATAATCTACTGTCATGAAAGTATGTTTTTGGCATAATCTACTGTCATGAAAGCGTGTTTTAGGCATAATCTACTGTCATGAAAGTGTGTTTTAGGCATAATCTACTGTCATGAAAGTGTGTTTTAGGTATAATCTACTGTCATGAAAGTGTGTTTTTGACATAATCTACTGTCATGAAAGTGTGTTGTAGGCATAATCTACTGTCATGAATGTGTGTTTTGGCATAATCTGCTGTCATGAAAGTGTATTTTAGGCATAATCTACTGTCATCAAAGTGTGTTTTAGGCATAAACTACTGTCATGAAAGTGTGTTTTAGGCATAATCTACTGTCATTAAAGTGTGTTTTTGGCATAATCTACTGTCATGAAAATGTGTTTTAGGAATAATCTCCTGTCATGAAAGTGTGTTTTAGGCATAATCTACTGTCATGAAATTGTGTTTTAGGCATGAACTACTGTCATGAAAGTGTGTTTTCGGCATAATCCACTGTCATGAAAGTGTATTTGAGGCATAATCTACTGTCATGAAAGTGTGTTTTAGGCATAATCTACTGTCATGAAAGTGTGTTTTAGGTATAATCTAATGTCATCAATGTGTGTTTTTGGCATAATCTACTGTCATGAAAGTGTGTTGTAGGCATAATCTACTGTCATGAAAGTGTGTTTTTGGCATAATCTACTGTCATGAAAGTGTGTTTTAGGCATGAACTACTGTCATGAAAATGTGTTTTAGGCATAATCTACTGTCGTGAAAGTGTGTTTTTGGCATAATCTACTGTCATGAAGGTTTATTTTAGGAACGAACTACTGCCATGAAAAAGTGTATTAGGCATAATCAACTGTCATGAAAGTGTGTTTTTGGCATAATCTACTGTCATGAAAGTGTGTTTTAGGCATGAACTACTGTCATGAAAATGTGTTATAGGCATAATCTACTGTCATGAAAGTGATTTAGGCATAATCTACTGTCACGAAAGTGTGTTTAGGCATAATCTACTGCCATGAAAGTGTGTTTTAGGCATAATCTACTGTCATGAAAGTGTTTTAGGCATAATCTACTGTCGCGAAAGTGTATTTAGGCATAATCTACTGTCATGAAAGTGTGTTTTAGGCATAATCTACTGTCATGAAAGTGTGTTTTAGGAATAATCTACTGTCATGAAAATGTGTTTTAGGCATAATCTACTGTCATGAAAGTGTGTTTTAGGCATAATCTACTGTCATGAAAGTGTGTTTAGGCATAATCTACTCTCATGAAAGTGTGTTTTTGGCATAATCTACTGTCATGAAAGTATGTTGTAGGCATAATCTACTGTCATGAATGTGTGTTTTTGGCATAATCTACTGTCATGAACGTGAATTTTAGGCATAATCTACTGTCATCAAAGTGTGTTTTAGGCATAAACTACTGTCATGAAAGTGTGTTTTAGGCATAATCTACTGACATGAAAGTGTGTTTTTGGCATAATCTACTGTCATGAAAATGTGTTTTAGGAATAATCTCCTGTCATGAAAGTGTGTTTTGGCTTAATCTACTGTCATGAATGTGTGTTTTAGGCATAATCTACTGTCATGACACTATGTGTTTTAGGCATAATCTACTGTCATGAAAGTGTTTTAGGCATAATCTACTGTCACGATAGTGTGTTTTAGGCATAATCTACTGTCATGAAAGTGTGTTTTTGGCATAATCTACTGTCATGAAAGTGTGTTTTAGGCATAATCAACTGTCATGAAAGTGTGTTTTAGGCATAATCTACTGTCATGAATGTGTGTTTTAGGCATAATCTACTGTCATGAAAGTGTGTTTTAGGTATAATCTACTGTCATGAAAGTGTGTTTTTGGCATAATCTACGGTCATCAAAGTGTGTTTTAGGCATAAACTACTGTCATGAAAGTGTGTTTTAGGCATAATCTACTGTCATGAAAGTGTGTTTTTGGCATAATCTACTGTCATGAAAATGTGTTTTAGGAATAATCTCCTGTCATGAAAGTGTGTTTCAGGCATAATCTACTGTCATGAAAGTGTGTTTTTGGGCATAATCTACTGTCATGAAAGTGTGTTTTAGGCATAATCAACTGTCATGAAAGTGTGTTTTAGGCATAATCTACTGTCATGAATGTGTGTTTTAGGCATAATCTACTGTCATGAAAGTGTGTTTTAGGTATAATCTACTGTCATGAAAGTGTGTTTTTGGCATAATCTACTGTCATGAAAGTGTGTTGTAGGCATAATCTACTGTCATGAATGTGTGTTTTGGCATAATCTGCTGTCATGAAAGTGTATTTTAGGCATAATCTACGGTCATCAAAGTGTGTTTTAGGCATAAACTACTGTCATGAAAGTGTGTTTTAGGCATAATCTACTGACATGAAAGTGTGTTTTTGGCATAATCTACTGTCATGAAAATGTGTTTTAAGAATAATCTCCTGTCATGAAAGTGTGTTTTGGCATAATCTACTGTCATGAAAGTGTGTTTTAGGCATAATCTACTGTCTTGAAACTGTGTTTTAGGCATAATCTACTGTCATGAAAGTGTGTTTTAGGCATAATCTACTGTCATGAAAGTGTGTTTTAGGTATAATCTACTGTCATGAAAGTGTGTTTTTGGCATAATCTACTGTCATGAAAGTGTGTTTTAGGCATGAACTACTGTCATGAAAATGTGTTTTAGGCATAATCTACTGTCGTGAAAGTGTTTTGGCATAATCTACTGTCATGAAAGTTTATTTTAGGCACGAACTACTGCCATGAAAAAGTGTATTAGGCATAATCTACTGTCATGAAAGTGTGTTTTTGGCATAATCTGCTGTCATGAAAGTGTGTTTTAGGCATGAACTACTGTCATGAAAGTGTGTTTTAGGCATAATCTACTGTCATGAAAGTGATTTAGGCATAATCTACTGTCATGAAAGTGTGTTTTTGGCATAATCTACTGTCATGAAAATGTGTTTTAGGAATAATCACCGTCATGAAAGTGTGTTTCAGGCATAATCTACTGTCATGAAAGTGTGTTTTTGGGCATAATCTACTGTCATGAAAGTGTGTTTTGGCATAATCAACTGTCGTGAAAGTGTGTTTTAGGCATAATCTACTGTCATGAAAGTGTGTTTTAGGCATAATCTACTGTCATGAAAATGTGTTTTAGGCATAATCTACTGTCATGAAAGTGTGTTTTTGGCATAATCTGCGGTCATGAAAGTGTGTTTAGGCATAATCTACTGTCATCAAAGTGTGTTTTAGGCCTAAACTACTGTCATGAAAGTGTGTTTTAGGCATAATCTACTGTCATGAAACTGTGTTTTTGGCATAATCTACTGTCATGAAAATGTGTTTTGGAATAATCTCCTGTCATGAAAGTGTGTTTTAGGCATAATCTACTGTCATGAAATTGTGTTTTAGGCATGAACTACTGTCATGAAAGTGTGTTTTCGGCATAATCCACTGTCATGAAAGTGTATTTGAGGCATAATCTACTGTCATGAAAGTGTGTTTTAGGCATAATCTACTGTCATGAAAGTGTGTTTTAGGTATAATCTACTGTCATGAAAGTGTGTTTTTGGCATAATCTACTGTCATGAAAGTGTGTTTTAGGCATGAACTACTGTCATGAAAATGTGTTTTAGGCATAATCTACTGTCGTGAAAGTGTGTTTTTGGCATAATCTACTGTCATGAAGGTTTATTTTAGGAACGAACTACTGCCATGAAAAAGTGTATTAGGCATAATCTACTGTCATGAAAGTGTGTTTTTGGCATAATCTACTGTCATGAAAGTGAGTTTTAGGCATGAACTACTGTCATGAAAATGTGTTTTAGGCATAATCTACTGTCTTGAAAGTGATTTAGGCATAATCTACTGTCACGAAAGTGTGTTTAGGCATAATCTACTGTCATGAAAGTGTGTTTTAGGCATAATCTACTGTCATGAAAGTGTTTTAGGCATAATCTACTGTCACAAAAGTGTATTTAGGCATAATCTACTGTCATGAAAGTGTGTTTCAAGGCATAATCTACTGTCATGAAAGTGTGTTTTAGGAATAATCTACTGTCATGAAAATGTGTTTTAGGCATAATCTACTGTCATGAAAGTGTGTTTTAGGCATAATCTACTGTCATGAAAGTGTGTTTAGGCATAATCTACTCTCATGAAAGTGTGTTTTTGGCATAATCTACTGTCATGAAAGTATGTTGTAGGCATAATCTACTGTCATGAATGTGTGTTTTTGGCATAATCTACTGTCATGAACGTGAATTTTAGGCATAATCTACTGTCATCAAAGTGTGTTTTAGGCATAAACTACTGTCATGAAAGTGTGTTTTAGGCATAATCTACTGACATGAAAGTGTGTTTTTGGCATAATCTACTGTCATGAAAATGTGTTTTAGGAATAATCTCCTGTCATGAAAGTGTGTTTTTGGCTTAATCTACTGTCATGAATGTGTGTTTTAGGCATAATCTACTGTCATGACACTATGTGTTTTAGGCATAATCTACTGTCATGAAAGTGTTTTAGGCATAATCTACTGTCACGATAGTGTGTTTTAGGCATAATCTACTGTCATGAAAGTGTGTTTTTGGCATAATCTACTGTCATGAAAGTGTTTTTGTAAGCATAATCAACTGTCACGAAAGTGTGTTTTAGGCATAATCTACTGTCATGAATGTGTGTTTTAGGCATAATCTACTGTCATGAAAGTGTGTTTTAGGTATAATCTACTGTCATGAAAGTGTGTTTTTGGCATAATCTACTGTCATGAAAGTGTGTTGTAGGCATAATCTACTGTCATGAATGTGTGTTTTGGCATAATCTGCTGTCATGAAAGTGTATTTTAGGCATAATCTACGGTCATCAAAGTGTGTTTTAGGCATAAACTACTGTCATGAAAGTGTGTTTTAGGCATAATCTACTGTCATGAAAGTGTGTTTTGGCATAATCTACTGTCATGAAAATGTGTTTTTTAGATAATCTCCTGTCATGAAAGTGTGTTTTAGGCATAATCTACTGTCATGAAAGTGTGTTTTTGGCATAATCTACTGTCATGAAAGTGTGTTTTAGGCATAATCAACTGTCATGAAAGTGTGTTTTAGGCATAATCTACTGTCCTGAAAGTGTGTTTTAGGCATAATCTACTGTCATGAAAGTGTGTTTTAGGTATAATCTACTGTCATGAAAGTGTGTTTTTGGCATAATCTACTGTCATGAAAGTGTGTTGTAGGCATAATCTACTGTCATGAATGTGTGTTTTGGCATAATCAGCTGGCATGAAAGTGTATTTTAGGCATAATCTACTGTCATCAAAGTGTGTTTTAGGCATAAACTACTGTCATGAAAGTGTGTTTTAGGCTTAATCTACTGACATGAAAGTGTGTTTTTGGCATAATCTACTGTCATGAAAATGTGTTTTAAGAATAATCTCCTGTCATGAAAGTGTGTTTTAGGCATAATCTACTGTCATGAAAGTGTGTTTTTGGCATAATCTACTGTCATGAAAGTGTATTTTAGGCATAATCTACTGTCATGAAAGTGTGTTTTGGCATAATCTACTGTCATGAAACTGTGTTTTAGAATAATCTACTGTCATGAAAGTGTGTTTTAGGCATAATCTACTGTCATGAAAGTGTGTTTTAGGTATAATCTACTGTCATGAAAGTATGTTTTTGGCATAATCTACTGTCATGAAAGTGTGTTTTAGGCATGAACTACTGTCATGAAAATGTTTTTTAGGCATAATCTACTGTCATGAAAGTGTGTTTTAGGCATAATCTACTCTCATGAAAGTGTGTTTTAGGCATAATCTACTGTCATGAAACTGTGTTTTTGACATAATATACTGTCACGAAAGTGTGTTTTAGGCATAATCTACTGTCGTGAAAGTGTGTTTTAGGTATAATCTACTGTCATGAAAGTGTGTTTTTGGCATAATCTACTGTCATGAAAGTGTGTTTTAGGCATGAACTACTGTCATGAAAATGTTTTTTGGCATAATCTGCTGTCATGAAAGTGTGTTTTAGGCATAATCTACTGTCATGAAAGTGTGTTTTAGGCATAATCTACTGTCATGTAAGTGTGTTTTAGGCATAATATACTGTCATGAAAGTGTGTTTTAGGCATAATCTACTGTCATGAAAGTATGTTTTTGGCATAATCTACTGTCATGAAAGTGTGTTTTAGGCATGAATTACTGTCATGAAAATGTGTTTTAGGCATGAACTTTGTCATGAAAGTGTGTTTTAGGCATAATCCACTGTCATGAAAGTGTATTTGAGGCATAATCTACTGTCATGAAAGTGTGTTTTAGGTATAATCTACTGTCATGAAAGTGTGTTTTTGGCATAATCTACTGTCATGAAAGTGTGTTTTAGGCATAATCTACTGTCATGAAAGTGTGTTTTAGGCATGAACTACTGTCATGAAAATGTGTTTTAGGCATAATCTACTGTCATGAAAGTGTGTTTTAGGCATAATCTACTGTCATGTAAGTGTGTTTTAGGCATAATATACTGTCATGAAAGTGTGTTTTAGGCATAATCTACTGTCATGAAAGTATGTTTTTGGCATAATCTACTGTCATGAAAGTGTGTTTTTGGCATGAACTACTGTCATGAAAATGGCTTTTAGGCATGAACTACTGTCATGAAAATGTGTTTTAGGCATAATCTACTGTCATGAAAGTGTGTTTTAGGCATAATCTACTGTCATGAAAGTGTGTTTTTGACATAATATACTGTCATGAAAGTGTGTTTTAGGCATGAACTACTGTCATGAAAATGTATTTTAGGCATAATCTACTGTCATGAAAATGTGTTTAGGCATAATCTACTGTCATAAAAATATGTTTTAGGCATAATCTACTGTCATGAAATTTTTTGGGCATAATCTACTGTCATGAAAAAGTGTTTTAGGCATAATCTACTATCATGAAAATGTGTTTTAGGCATAATCTACTGTCATGAAAGTGTGTTTTTGGCATAATCTACTGGCATGAAAGTGTGTTTCAGGCATAATCTACTGACATGAACATGTGTTCTAGGCATAATCTACTGTCATGAAAGTGTGTTTTGGCATAATCTACTGTCATGAATGTGTGTTTCTGGCATAAAACCGGGGAAAACCCTGGGATAAACCCGGTGATAAAGCGGGGGAAAACTGGTGAAAAACAGGGGAATAACTTTGAAAAAACAGGGGATAAACGGGTGAAAAACAGGGGGAAATGGAGGAAATACGGGTGAAAAACGGGTGAAAATCGGGGGAAAACAGGTGAAAAACCTGTGTAAAAGAGGGGAAAAGCAGGGGGAAAACAGGGGAAAAACAGGGGTAAACCAGGTGAAAAACATGTGAAAAACCGCTGAAAAACCGGGAAAAAAACGGGGAAAAACGGGTGGAAAACCTGGAAAAATCTGCTGAAAAGCCGGGGGTAAACGGGTGAAAACGGGTGAAAAAGGTGAAAAACGGTGGAAAACGGGTGATAAACGGGGAAAACGGAAGAACGGGGAAAATGGTGAACAACGGTTGAAAAACGGGGAAAATGGGTGAAAAACGTGTGAAAACCCCGGGGAAAAACAGGTGAAAAACAGGTGAAAACAGGGGGAAAACAGGGGAAAACAGGGGAAAACGGGTGAAAAACGGTGAAAACAAGTGAAAAACGGGTGAAAAGGGGCGAACGGATGAAAAAGGGTGAAAACAGGGGAAAAACTGGTGAAAAACAGTTGAAAAACCGGTGAAATTCTACTGTCATGAAAGTGTGTAATGGTCAAAGGACGACTGCGAAGAAATGCTTTTTGCATGCATTTATCACATCTCTCGTGGATTCCACGACATCCTGGCACCACCATGTGATTATAGTTGCTTATTTAACTCAAAAAATCGATTTTTTTTATATATCTCGCTTAGTTTTCTTGCTATTGTATCTGAAAGTCGAGGTGGTTAGGTTGTAATGTGGCCTGGGCCAGAACAATATAGAACTACATGCACAGCCAGTGTTTTATTTTCTTGTTAGCGGTTGTGGTTAGGTTGAAATGTGGCCTGTACCAGAAGAAAACTAGTTCTGATATTCAATAACTAAGCGAAATATAAAAAAGTAATACTTTTATGCCGAGAAAAGTTGTTGCGGCTATGGTAGAGCCGTCCTTCTATCACTTTCAAGTAATTCTAAAAGTCCCTGTCCATATCACAATCTTTACCACTAATTATCTTGTAAGTGTCATGGGAGGAGAGTGTCACTTTGTTAAAGAAAAAAAAATCCACCACGCTATCTCTATTAATACATTTACACACATTACTATATAGTGACAATTCACCCACTAAATACGTGATAGCATTCCAAAAGAGTAGGTTTCTAATGTACGTGATGGACGTTTCAGAATTGCTAGAGTATTGTTTAATTGCGTTGAGAGCTGAATAAGTAATGGCAGTTTATATCAAATCACATTATCAGTTTTGTTATTTATCATTGTACCTAACATAAACGAATCCAATAGGACTAAGTTCTTTTAACCTTCATTTGATTTTACCTATTTACCCAAATAACTTACTGTTTGTTAACTCCAGTACAACGTTGAATCGGCTTGACACTTTTACCAGTGTATGGTTTATCAAACAACACTCCTTATAAAGTACTAAATAATATCCCTTTCCATGCAGTCAATTTGATATTTCATTTTTTCCATTTATGAAAGTAGTTAAAGTTGTGTGCATTACTTGGTCGAATTCTTTATAAATTGCAGACGATGGTTAAGCTATGTGGTTAGGCGAAATGAGTCCTGGACCACACTGGGAACCACACTGGTAAAATCAGGAGTAAAGTCTGTGCAGCTAAAAACTCCCCAACATATTAATAATCAGTCTTAGTACATTGCTCCAAAAATTGGGCTGCTCCCGATAACAGATAAATATACTCTAAAGCTATCACTTAGTAATTCTATGGAAAACTAGAAAATGTAAATCATTATCTGCGAATACTAGAAATTATTCATAATGATCAAAAATAAACGAAGGTGGATTTCTGTACAGTAAGGGTTTTTTTCTGAAATAACTGGTTAACATTTTAGTTGAGTGGTAAGGAATAATATTTTATTCATCAAGTTAATCATACAGTATGATACTGGACACGTCAACTGCGGAGATAAGCCAAAAGACAATAATTGAAATAACGTCATGTGTATAGAAGGAATAACTTTGTTCCGCGCTACAGTCGTCATCAGTCTGATACAGCGCCGGCTCCACGAGGCGTCTCAGTCAGCTGAAAACAAAAGAAAAACCCACTGTCAGAACTTACACGTAAAATACTTACTATATACGTAACATCATAGCGGTAATGTGTAAATAAGTTTATCTTAATATTCCCTCAAGCATAGAAAGTAAGGAGATTTACGTGAAAATAAAATTAAAAATGAACTGCGCTGGTTGGTTTGTATAATTTCGAATAGTTTCTATTCTATAGTTTATTATAAACGACTCCGCATATTTTCACGATCACAAAAAAAAAGTTACCAGGCCCCAGCCCCCCGTTAATTTTATTATTGAGCCAAAGAAGAAAAATAAAATCATAAAAATTCGCTGTGAAAAAGCCATAATTTCCAGCTCTGTAAATTTCTACACACGTAACCGGAATAGTAATCCGAAGGAAACAGATTACTTACTACAATGAAGTAAAAGAGAGGAAACAATATGTTCCACCACACAGCTGTCGCCATTGTTGTAGGCCGCTCCCCTCTGGCGGTAAGGTCACGCACTAAAATGGCCAGTCCTAAGTCTGAAACAAAAAACGAAAACATGGCATCAGAATATATTTAAAACACATCCCCACACGGTTGTCGTCATATTTTAGGTACAATGTAATTTTATCGAAATTATTCAAACGCCGGCTGCATGCCATACTGTAAGGTTGGATGTGTGTACAGCTCTGTACTTACGACGAAACACTGATACAACAAGTAAATTAAAACGTGCTGGAAATTGTTTAGTAGAGTTGTTGACTACGTGGTAATAGATCGCTTCACATCACCCACCTATCCCTGCATTCGCCTGGGGTGATTTGAAGAAACCATGGAAAACCCCAATCTGGACAGCTGGACGGGTATTCGAACCCGCGTCCTCCGGAATGCGAAGCCAAAGCTTTACCGCTCACCCGCCACGCTCGGCACGATTTACAGGAAATATTTTTTTCATAAAATACGTTTATCCAACCTTCTAGTCTTATTCGCAGACATTCTTCAACTCGTAATTAGTTTCTGTGACCAGAGGTAACGTCTCAGAATGTTGCTGCACTCTCTTTGCTTTTTGAAGTGGTTAAGGAAATTTGCATCCAAGTAATAATTAAGTAATCCCCCCACCGCTAGACGCTTCACCTGTTGTCGCAGGATACTAAATTTGCTATATAGTATCATTCTATTCTCCAATATGCACTTTCTAAAGGAACAGTATTGTTTGACATATAGTGGGCGCCCATTGTTATTCAAATCGGCTGTTGTCACTGAAGGTTCTCTCGCTACTGACCGCAGCCGAAAATAAAGACTGTTATGAAATGTACTTTTTTTCATTATCGTCACTACAGTAATTATATAAAAAGAATTAGTTACAATTACTACTATAATAAACGAATTGAGATGAGAATAATTAGATGTTTGCAAAATTATAAAACAATTGCATGTAAGAACAAAGCTAATTCTTCTGTGACGTTTTACACGCAATAATCCGCCAAAATATGTCCATAGTAATTTTGAAATAAACAGACGCAATTCACACAATTACCACAGCGAGGCAAAGATAAATATATTTTGGCTTTATGCGTCGTCGACTTCGATGTCATTAGAGCCACGAAACGACTGAGGGGAAGTAACGGGAAGGAATTCGGCCTTTGCTTTTTGAAGTAAACATCCCGGCATTAACCAGGAGTTAATTCTGTAAACCATGGAAAACTTAAATCTGGATGGTTGGACGGGGATTCGAACCCGCGTCCTCGCAAACGCGAGGCCTTACTTTATTAATGAATGCAAACACGTTCAAAGTCTAACTGTTATATCTGAGAACTCCTCCCTCAAGTAATTCATCTAGGCAATCACAAAGGAAATTAATTTTATTAAAGACACCAGAACTGAGTTCCGCGCTTTGCACTGTGCAGGCTGGACGTGAATATAGTTCCCTTCCGAATTACTGCACGCTAGCGCTCCCAACAATGAAACCGCCCCCGAGGCGGCGTCGCGCCCCCACTGACGAAATCCACTGCTTTCTTTAAAACGACGGGAAACAGTTTGTTGTATTGAATTTCCGACACATGTCGTTTAAAGAACAAATACGTACGTTAATACAAAACATTTCAGTCGCGAATATAATACGTAGTTTCGCTTGAAATGCAACTACCTGCCTTGAATCACCTTTTCGCTTTTATTTCTTTACTTACATTATGATGGACGCGCGAGGGTTCGAACCAGCGTCCTCCCGAATGCGAGGCCAGAGTTTTACCGCTCACCCACCACACTCTGCATGACTACCACGAAATTTTTTCAAAATACCGTAACTTGTTTCTAGTATTCTCATGTCAAATAAATAACTCTTTTAAACCGACGCGTATGGCACTGTTGCAGCCGGCTGTTCCGTGGTTCCAATTTTCAACTATCTCAGTGCTCAAAAAATAAAAATGGAAAAAAATAAAAGAATACATAAATTTCACCATATAATTATTTTACTCGTTTCAAAATTTGATAAATTTGTAAAGCTCTTCTGCTAACAATAATAATAGATCTCGCTTCTGTTTATTCCTAATTTATTTACTGCGTCGATTATTAATTTCAGATGCTTTCAAAACCAAATCTCCGGTAATATCTCCCTTGTTGTTTCATTCAGAACGAATATCGGAAGTGGAAATTCACAAGGATAGCCAGCTTACCGTACAGCAGCGTATAAAGTCCCACATTGTTTGATCCTGTATTGTCGTCCAAAGTGTCTATCGAATCTGTTCCTTGTGCAGTAATTTACTCTCCGGGGTATAAAGGGTGAAAACATTTTTTTTTTTTAACGCAGTGAGATGAGGATCGTTTCTTGGCAAGAATTTATTTTTAATATATATAACCTACCTAATCATGGATACAAGTACTAGAATAGAAATACAGTAATACCTCTGGAGAGCTCACAGAAGTCAGGGAGCCTACATCTCCCAGTTTTTTTACGTAGTGACAGCGCTGCGATCTGTCGGCGGGTGGTGGAACTACGAACAGAACTGGCGAGCAGGCAGAGTCCTCTTGCGGGGGACCAGTGTACTAGGGCTGTTGATATTTTAAAAAATATCGGATTTTCGATATATCGATATTTAAAAAAATATTTATATCGGATTCGATATATCGAAGAAAAAGTATCGATATATCGACCCTATTATATAAAAACAATGTTACAAAAACAAATCATTTTAAAAAAGGGCGAAGTCTTGTGGCTATTTAATGATGAAGAGTTGTGAGATATTTTTCTGAATCAAGTTTTGATTTTCTGAAGGAAAAAAAATAGTTTTTCATGACGTTACGGATAATTTTTTGTTTTTTAAATTGTTATTTAGCCATTATACTACTACTTTACTAAAAGGAAAGGCATAATGTTTATGATTTACTCGAAGACTTGTGAATCCAGAAAGAGCATCGAGGGAAATCTTGGCTTTTGTGAGTTTAAAAGCTCAATAATACAACATTGTAGAGGCATTTATTTAGGTTGATGTTCTATTATCAGAGTTTGCATAATTAACAAGTCACTTTTTTTACAAGTATTGTTTTATGTGAAATTTAATTTGTTTTTGTAGGTTGACGGCTTATTCTGAGTCTTCTTACTTTTTTGGACCAAATGTTTGCACCTTAGCAAAGATTGTGTATCCGAATTTATCAATATTCCTGCTTACATCCAATTTTCATGTCAAAATACTTTTCTCGACAACGCACGCTCATGTAAAACAACGGGCTCGAGTGTCGAGTCCGATTCGTTCTGTGCGAGCTTCGCCGTGTCTGCATTGTTACCATCGGTGTAGGACTACCAATAACTTCCAAATTAACTGTAGTAACAAAGTAAAATTAATTGTGTTTTTTATGCTCCTGATCTTTGTGCAAAACTGAAATTCAATGCATATAGCTTCATCAAGAAGAAAGCAATTAACCTACAAATTTTACTCTAAGATGTTTCAGCTTTTAGATTGGCATTGAATAAAACACAGGAACTTTTCTTATACTATGGGGATGAAACCAATTATGTGTACCAAATTACCATTTTCTAGGACAACTGGATGTTGCATAGAATTATGATGAGAGAACGTCATAGTTATTTAAAAGAGTTTCAGATCCAAAAAAATTCCAAACTAAGGTGGTGAATGAAGTAAAATTTTGTACCAAAACTCATGTCAGAAACTTCATTGGACATACTTTTCAAGAGCATGAACTCATGTTTTTCCCATTGTTTCTTCTACTATGAATGGAGAACTCCCGACATTAATTGAAAATTTTCCCTTCTTTGATATTGCTTAGCAAATGGGTAACGCTTTAGCATAATACAATTTTTTAAAGCTGAGGTTCTAGGTGGAATGCAGGATTTAGGGCGAGGGGTGGGGGCAAACCGGGGTACTTGCTCTGGGCGATAAAAACGTGTCCAACAATGCGTTTGGCAAACAGTTAAAGTGGCGACATCAATGCGTTTGGCCAACAATCAAGGAAGCGATTCTCGGGGTCTGGCTGGCAACAATGTTTGAAGAGGCGGCAATCTCAGTTTTTCCCCGGCTTGGAAAAATCCTAGAGCCGCTACTGTCAAGGCAGTTCCCTTGGTGTTAACAAATTGTTTTTTAAAGGCACCAATCTATAATAATAAGTTTTTAGCATAGCGCTTTGTAAAGGCAATCCAAAAGTGGTAGATTCTTTTTTTCAATTTCTTATCTTAATAAATTCGTAAGTGATATGACAAAACTGGCTGTGACATAATTTTGGAGCTCAATTCTTCTGTTGGTATGGAACAAGAAGCGTATCCAATTCGCGCGAAATATTTAACTGTGGAGTGCCAGATACAGGCTTATAATTTCCGGGACATTTCTGGGTCTAAAGAGTATTTTAGCGGTATGTTTAAAGAGTGAATAAAAATGCAAATTAATAAAAAAATTCTATTTTAGGTAAATATGCTATCTAACGTATATATAGCACCTCTTTTAACTTTATTAATTAAACTATGGTAGAAAGTCAACATCAGGTATTATGAATCAAAAGGAAAAATACTAAACTTAAAACAGAAATTGACCACCTCGTTAGAAATTTTTTACTTTGGTACAAAATCAACATCGGGTATTATCAATGAAAATCTCAAAAATATTAAACCAAAACTGAACACTTCTGTTAGGCTCATTAATTAAAATTAGGCAGAAAATCAACAAATAAAAAAATTAGCATCTATCTTTTGCTAAATCGAAATCAATATCAATCAAAATAGATCTTAATCATCTACTTTTAAAATATTTATTACTAGATTTTGCCATTTTCATAAATATTTCTCCGTCACTGCTTTGCAAAACTGATAAAATTTCTCAGCAAGAGTCTTCAAAACTGATTGAGTTTGCAGTTCAGCCTTGATCGAATCCATGAACGTTCGCTCTTATTTCATAAATTATTCAACGGGCTAAAACTTGTCTCGTAAAAGTCATTGCTTGTTGGAATAGACAAAACAAAACCAATTTTTTTTAAATATTCAAAATCATTAAAAAAACGCTTGTTCTAAAGAAATTGGCCCAGATTTTATCGTTTGGAAAGTCTTTTGGTAGGACCTGAAAAACACGTTTCAGACATGTGAACTCTGTATAAAGGGAGTTAATGTTAACTGCATCTAGAATTTTCAAAGTCCCAGAAAATTCAAAGAGTATTTTCCTGTCAGTTTCAATTCCTCTGATTTAAGGGACATTCCATCCTCCCGCTGCAAGCATGGGATACTTGGCTTGGTCTCATGACCACCGTGGTGAACTGAGTTTGAGAAAAAAACTAGTATACGGAAATTCCGGGACAGTAACGCATAATTCCTGAACACGAGATCAGACACAAAAATCCGGGACATTCCCGGATTTTCCGGCTATCTGGCAACCCTACCGATACCTGGTACATTACCATTAGTTTCTTAATGCTAATACTTTTGCATTGATTGAAGACAAATTTTAAAAACTTTTCAAAATGTCCAGACAAGAATTCTAATGAATATTGAATGAGTTATTTTACCTTAGTTTTTTACTTCTCCACAGGCCCGCCGCTAGCTTTTTGAGCGCCCGCGTGCAATAGCGATTATGCCGCCCCCTGTCCAACTACAGCCAGTGGTGGATCTAGGAAATTTCCGAACCGAGTCAAAAAACTGTGAGATTGCCGCCCCCATTGTTTCCATCCCCGGTGTCGCCACCGAGCGCCCGAAGCAGTTGTTGAACTAAAAAAAAAAGGTCGCCCGCTACATAATATGCTTCCTCGCACGCCCGCTTACGGCGGCCCTGCTTCTCCATGTGCTCGTATCGTTCATTGTTTCTTAAAATTCTATCTATGAAAATGTATTGCAAGTGCAACACAGGTAATCTTTTTCCCTCCAATAATAACTTGGAATATTCTACGAGGAAAACGGAAAATAACCACTCATTTTTTTTAAAAAATATCGGACTCCGATATCCAGATTTCAATATCGATATATCGATATATCGTCCTAAAAAATATCACTCATAAATATCGATATTTTTTTAAAAAAGTATCGATATATCGATATATCGATATTTTATCAACAGCCCTACAGTGTACTCCGTGCGAAAAAGTCTGAATGCGGCCACCTTAACAGAACAGCATTATTAAATAAGGATACGAAACTGTTCGTTCCCACGCTAACAGATTTTTCTACTGTCTCTCTAAACGCATAAAACGCTGTGTTCAGGAAATGGCCGCATAGATACCGCAGAATATAACAGATAAATTAATGAATTCACCATACAAACAAGTTTTTCGCAATCTGTATAGAAATGACAGGGTAGTGGGTGAGCGGTAACGCTGTGGCCTCGTATTCGGGAGGACGTGGCTTCAAATCCCCGTCCACATTTCGGTTTTCAATACTTTCCTCAATTCACTCAATTGTTTATCGCTGACCTGTGGAAACCGCAGAATTTCCGCCTTGTTAATTTCTATACATGTTATCAAAAATAGTAAGGCACTTACTAAAATGGAAGGAAACAATAAGTTCCACAACTCAGCTGCTGTCATTGTTGATATGTCCTCCCCACACCCCACCACAGGGCACTAAAATGATCGGTTCTAAATCTGAAATACATAGTATCACAGTCTATGTTTAAAACACCGATGTCTTTATATTTTTGGTATATAGCAATTTAGCAAAATTATTCAAAACGGAGGCGTGTGCCGTATTACAGTTGTGTACTTATGACGAAGTTGTTGTCTGTGTGGTAATAGATCGCTTTAGATCAACCGCTTATCCCTGCATTCGCCTGATGTGATTTGATGAAACCATGGATAACCAAACAGGATGGATGCACGAGGATTCGAACCCGCGTCCTTCCGAGGCAATAGCGTTACCGCTCACCCACCACACTCTATACGATTTTTTAAAATACCGTAACCTGTGTCTAGTATTCCAGTGTCAAATAAATGACTGTTTTAAACCGACGCGAATGGCACTGTTTTCAAATTTTCAACTCTCTCAGTGCTCAAAATTAATGAAGCTCTTGTTAACAAATGTCCCTTCAAATAGTAATTAGTATTAGTGACCTGACGTAATGGCTGTATAAAAAAAACGTCGCAAAATGTTCGCGTACTCTCCAGATTTTTTAAAGGAAATTCACAAGCAAGTAATAATTGTGTAATCTCTCTCTCAATGCTTCACATGTTTTAAGGGGATTCTTCATTTGCGGCACAGCTTCATGTTTTAACGTTATTCTTCTATATGGACTTTTAAAACCAACAATACTGTTTGGCATTGAACGACGTCCATTGTTGTTAAATGACGAGAATAATTTTTCTGTAGGATTAATTTCCCGAACTGAGATATTTTTCGATCTTAATCAAATTAGAAACCAATTGTATAGAAGTATAAACGTAATTATTTTCCAATGAGAAACATAGATATGCCATCAATTTTAAATATAATAAATTTTAAATAATATAAAATGTCAGTAGTAATTCCCAAAAACAAAAGTCACGATTCACATTTAGTTATCATACGCATTCGGTTGTCAGAGCAGGAATTGACAAATCTTGTACGAATTATATCCGTGTCCTCCACAGAACAGCAGTATTAAGTAGTGACACAAAACTGTTCACATTTACAGATATTTTAGTGTCTCTCTTAACGCATAAAAACGTTATGGTCTCAGAATATAACAGATAAACTGATGACTGCACCATACCAGCTGTTAATACAGTCTACACAGGGAAGGGTGAATGACCGAGCGGTAAAGCTCTGGCCTCGCATTCTGGAGGACGCGGATTCAAATCCCCGTCCAGGTATCCAGATTTTCGTTTTAAATAGTTTCCACAAATCACTCCAGGTGAATGCCGAGATTCTTCCTGACTGAATTCATTCCCGATATTTTTCCCCAGTACTCTCCCGCCTCTATTGACCACGACATCGACGTACAGAAAGCTATAAGCCAAAAAGTATTAATAATAATAGCGTCCATGTGAAATGCTACCAAAGAGGGAATTTGCCATTTGTTGTAAATAATATAACGCTTAGTAGATTTTTATGCGATTGAGACGTGCGTAAAATATCCACAGAAACGAAATGTCTCCTAGTATTTGACGCGCGATTTATAGTAAGTGCCGCAAGATGTTTCTGTTATTCCGACGTATTATTAAACTTGATTTCAAAGTTGTTATTGCCGACAGCTCCGTGGTTCAAACTCTAGTCTTCAGTGCCTCAGTCACAGATATACTTTAACGCGTAACGTCGGTATAAATAATATCTCTGAATTTTACATTAGGCAACACATTTTGTCGAATTTGTTAAACAAATTCCCGTAAAAATTCACTAACATTTTTTGGTCTGATCCTTCAAGTATTATCGGTCCATACTTAATTCGTAGCGCGGGTCTCGTTTGATTAATAATTACATTTTAATACGACAAATACCGTTCGCCTAGTTCGCTGCCCGTAAACATGCTGTGGGTAAACATGAATCGTCCACGTATTTTTCATAACACTGATAGTGCTACATTTCTTCTTTATACTAAGTCATTTTTTAAAAGCGTCAAATTTTATTATATGCAGGAATAACATTCGTTCTTTGCCAACGGGAAATAAAGTTTTGCTAACGATCTCACATTCAGCAACAAGTTACCGCAAAATAATTAAATTAATGAAATAATGAGACTGCCCCTAATATGTCGTAGTATTTCTTTCCCCATTGCGTGAGCTGTGGCTGATAATGAGATGCCGTCATTTGATACTATTTCTGTTCTGTTTATTAATCTTAACAAATTCTTGTACACAATTTACTGCCGAACATATTAAATGCCAGAAGATATAGTGAGAGACCTATAATTATCTACAGTGGTGCATTATTAAAATTACGGGTGTAGAGCTTGGTTTGAAATCGAGATCATTTACAACATCTGAATAATCTTTGCAATACATTGAGCAGAATATTGTAGTGTACTGAATTTTGTTTTTTTTTTTTTTTTTTCTTTTTTTTTTTTTTACCAGTTTTACTAGAAGCCGGGCAGCAAACCAATTCTCTTAGAATTCTGTGAACCGTAGCCTGGGCGTCGGACTCTGTTTAGATTTCTGATGAAGTTAGTAATTTTCAGACAAAGACAGATTTAGAAACGAAACACAGCAAAGGTACTAGCTGTTGTTTTACGAAAAACAGCTGTTTGTCAAATGCGAACAATAATTCAGCGCTAGCGCACGTATCCCACAGACAGGTAGTTTATGAGAAAAAAAGGATTTTGCTCAGAGTGAAATTATCATCGTACAGTAATACCTTAAGAAAAATACCGTCACTCTTGATACCGTGGTGAGTAAATTGCTTGATCGACAATGCAGGTCCCACGATTTAAAACAATACCGGCATGATACAAAACGCACAACGGATTCCGTTTAGATTTCTGACGAAGTTAGTAATTTGCAGACAAAGACAGATTTGGAAACGTGTGCCAGTGTAAAATGCAGCAAAGATAGTAGCCGTTGTTTTACA
>JARYHS010008841.1:0-23842 GCA_031002005.1 Vandiemenella viatica | reverse complement strand
TACGATAACTACCTGGCAATAATTGTCTTTCCCAGGTTTTAAAATGGGAATTAAGGTTGCTCTTTCCACGAGTCGGGGAAGTGTCCACGGTCCATATCTTGTAAAAATATCCAGAAGGTACTCCTAGCATCTTTATTAAGATGCCTCAGCATTGGTACTGGATCAGATCAGGACCTGGAGCAGAGTGTTTGCGCTGTTTAGTGCTGACTCCAGCTCCCAAGATGTAATGGGTAGTGTAAGCCTCTGTATTCGACGAATCGAAGCACAGCGGGAGCCTCTCGGCAGCGACTCTTCGTCGCTGAAACCGAGGGTCAGAGTTAGACGACGATGTGATGGCGGCGAATTCTCCGCCATCACCTGCGCTATGCTTCGTTCATCGGTAATTATACATCCGTGATCCAGAACCCAGATACTGGTGGGCGGGAGTTCCTTCCAGATATACGGCGGATGGACTCCCATACTTTCGATGAAGGTGTGGAACGATTTATAGTGCTCACAAAGTTCTGCCAAGACCTTTTCTTGCTTTCCTTAATAACCCGACGCGCCTTAGCTCTTGGCTATACGGAACGCTGCTAGGTTGTCAGATGTTGGGCACAACCTAAAGAGACGCAAACGCCCGTTGCGACCCTGGATGGCGGAACGACATTCGCCGTTCCACCAGGGGACGGGCGTCCTCGCAGGCGTTCCGGAGCTTTTCGGCATGGTGACGTCAGCTGCACGGTGAATCACTTCTGTGAAGTGATTCACCTTCTCCTGTATACTGCCACAGGGTTGCAGTTGTACAGAACGGCAGAAGAGCTGCCAATCTGCACCACTGACGTTCCATTTACGCCGTTATTACCTCCTCCACGCTCACACTCAACGTGCATCCAAATAGGGAAGTGGTCGCTTCCGTGTAGGTCGCGATCCACCTCCCACTGCACGGAGTCCGCAATTGAGGGGGAACACAAAAAGAAAGGTCAATGGCAGAAGACGTACCGGAAGCAGCGGTGAAATGAGTCATTTGCCCTGTATTCAGGATACAAACTTCCTCCTGCTCTATCAATCTACAACTACTCGCCCCGGGGGCAATCGGTTGCGGAACCCCACAAACGCACTGTGGGCGTTGAAATCTACCAAAGGAGGAGAAAGGGCCGAGTAAGTTGTCGCATAATGCCAACCAGGTCGTCGTAGCCGACTGACACACTGTGTGGCAGAGACAGAGCATACTGTTAAGGTTCTTTGGTGGGTTAATTTACTGCATTTATTAATTAAAGTCCACCAAAAAACAATGTATGTTGATGCTCGTTTATTTCAATCAAAACAAGTCTGCGACATTCACAAGCATAGTTGTTACAATCCAAAGATGCAATACTGACTTACTGAATACGAATCGAAAACTGAATGAAAACTTGCATGAATGTCTCTGTAACACTGAATTAATACTTAATGCAAACTAAACTCTCTGTCCAGGCGATCTGTTTATATAGAGTCTATCGAATTACGAGAATTCTTCAAAGGCATCCGCCCGATATTTCTCGATCATTAACAATCACTCAAACAATCAAACATATTAAAAACAATCGGAACTGATACAAAATTAATTAATAACATTACAAAATGATTAGAATTGGTAATTAGAGATACTTAAATACAAAATTATTTACAGAAATCCTTTCAAATGGTGGAAAATTGTCCTGTAGACATCGTAACTTACATTTATACATGTAATTACAAACTTTTAAGGAATTCTCTTGCACCATTCGTTCTTAAACATATTAAATGGTCTTTAAATAATTTTCTTACCTAAAACAAAGTCTATATACACTTATTACAAGAAATTACAAAATAAACATATCAAATCACTTTCAAGCAAACTTTGGCTCACTACAATATTTCACACAGTACAATATTATTCAAAATTCAGGTATAAGGGCTGTTACAACCCCTCCCCAGGATTCACTTAATTTTACACAGATAAAATTGATTGAATCCGTCACGAATCTAAGCAGGTTGATCGTACACATAATGCAGACACGAACAGATTACAATCAATCAACCATAATGACTTTTACAATGAACAAATACAATTCTTCATCACATACATCTGCACATAGTCCATGACACTGATTTTGTTTACAATAATTGTCTTTTCTCAGGTCCAATCATTTTTTCAGTTACTGTTTTTTTACACAACAAACGTTCAATGCCATCACCTTAAGTTACAATTATTTTCACTCCAAATTACACACTTGATGTTTGCTTGTTAATTACACCAGTCTGTTTACATTTTATAGCTGATAATTTGTCACCAAAATGTAGAAAGTCACAACATCATGAAAATACCAAAAGTCTCTACACAAAACTGTCACAAATTATACATTGAAATGCTTACATCTGCATCTGAGCTTGAGTACTCACACAAGCTATTTACATGCATCAATTGACATACTTATTTACAAAACTAGATATTTACAGGCTATTGACCCCTCCCCAAACCATGCATTTCAATTAATTCTCATAAGTGGGTTTCAGGATTTCCCTGGAAACCCAGAACCATGTAAGTTACTTTTTCCTAACCTTCCAGTTTTCTTCAACTTTTGTATACACATTTAATATTACATTTCTATTTTCACAAAGCTTCATTATATACATACAGAAACACAAACTTCCAATCATCTCAGACAACAGACTTTGGTACAACCATGCAACAGCTGAGACATACAATGGTTCTGTTTTAGCAAATTGATTGTCACTTAAAAGCAATGCTGTTGACTCAACTGGTAATACAAATTTATTATTCTCACTACTGCAGTTTAGTCCATCATTACTACTTAAACTTACCAACTTATCTGAATCAGTTCCTAAAACTGTTTTAACATCTGGCTTACTGACTTCATCCACCAAATAATTATTTTTCTCAGCAACTACTACTTCACTATCAGCTTCCACATCAAAGAGAGTACAAAACATAGTGTCATCTAAGTCACATTCTGTACAATTTTCTAAATTAGAAACTGGTTCAAATAAATCCTTACTCCCACCCATTTCTTCATTATCATTATCTACACCAAATACAGAGCTAATAATGTATCAGCTAGGTCAAAATTAGGACATTTTTCTAACTTAGGGATTGGTACATATGGCTTTTCAACCTCTCTCTCTTCAGAAGACAAATACTTTGACTTACAATTCTCCTCCTCATCTGGGTCTCCTATCCACACCACTGTATCACCTTCATCTTCAAGATATTTGAGAAACTTCTCGATTTCAGCACTTCTACAAACTTCATTACCACCTATCCTAGCACACATAGTCCCAACTATGCCATTCTGGACCTTACAAGTTTCTGATAGCCACACTGTAGTATGCACTATAAATTCTGCACCCCTTTTTGTAATTAAGCAGTGACCATTTCGAAAATCTTCTACATGAAAATTATTACTTTCGCACACTGATTCTAGTGATAAGGTACTATGGTGGTCCCCTTCCCGCTTTATCTTATTATCAACCTTTACCTCATCAACATCATTAATTACATCTATCATAACCTTATCCTGAAATTCACTTGCTGCTACCCCCACCTCTTCCAATAAATCTTCTCGGGGATTATTCATAAAAATGGAATTAACGCTATAGCAGTTGGTACCTGGACCCACAATCTTACCCACCACTGCGGGGCCCGTCACAGAGGGGGTCTTTAGTTTGCCTGCCCTCCATGCTGCCTTTCCCTTTCAGATTGAGGGTTCTGTTCTCTCACTCCCCCATTATTATTCCTCCTTGCGTAATTATCACGATCCCATTCCCTGGATCTACCATCCCTTGACCCATTACCCCTTCTAGGGGGACTCCTGCTGCCCCTCCTATGGTGTTGATGGTGGTAATGTTGTTCATTGAATGACTCCTGGGCATCCAAGCGTCTTAACAATTCAGAAACTCTATCCACATTTACTACATCCAAAGTGGCAATTACATTTCTTGTTTGCTGGGGTAACCTAGCTCCTATCAAATCAATGAATTCTTCCTCTCCATAAGGATGGTCTAAATACTTACAACGGATCCAACATTTATGAAAAAAAATCATGTTGAGTTTCCCGACCAGGTTTATAGGGCCTTCCAGTCATCAACTCCCTCTTTTCTTGAATTTGCCTGCTTGTCGACCAAAAATGTTTCAAAAAATTTTCTTTAAACAGCTTGTAGTCAGTCACTTCCCTAGCTTGTCTATCACCCCATGTCCTAGCGTAAGACTTTAGATGTTTACCCACAAGTGCAATTTTCTTATTGTCGGGTAACAAATTAAAATAGTCTGATCTTTCAAAATTATCTATAAACTCAATAGGGTGAAGCCTCCCACTATCATCATAGAATTCAAATTCTTCTTTTACATCGACACTGAAATTTGGATTACCTGTTAAGGGAACCTGACTTAACTGAATCTGTAACCCAGTAACCTTTTTTTCTAACAGATTTACATTACTTTCTAATCCATGCGCTAACTGTTCCTGCTGCTGCACCAATGTATTAATACTTAATCCCACCTCTTGTCTCAACTCATTGACCCTTTGAGCAGCTTTACTATCACTGGCTTGGAATAAAGCAACATATTCCTGCTTCATCTTATCACAATTTTCACTGACTTCCTTCACCTCTTTATAAATCAAATTTTCACATTCAGCCTTATTCTGTTCACAAAATTTTGTAACTTTCTCAAATTTCTCCTGACATTCTGTTACTACCTTCCCCAATTTAGAATCTAAATTGTTAATATCTTCCTTGAATTGAGAGCTAAAACCCTGAAATTGCTCTGTGATTTTAACATCAAAACATTTAGTCAAATCAGAGAATGTTTTATCATTGTTTTGTTGCAGTTGAGAAAACTTATCATTAATTTCAGAAAATTTGCTATCAAATTTTGAAAATTTATTATCAAATTAGCCATCAATTTCGGAAAACTGAGACTTAATTTCAGAAAATTTGCTGTCATTATCACTTATTAACTCATTTCTAAATTCAGAAAATTTAGCGTCAAATTTGGCTACAAAAGATTCTAAAAATGCTTGCAGGTTCTGATTATCAGCCATTTTTAGTAATTAGCAAAATCAACATAAAAACAAAATTAAGAAAAATTAAAATCTTTCCAATCTGCCACACATTAATATGCAAAATAATTCACTTGAATATTCAATGCCGTACTTACAGTTATTCCTCACTTTTGTATCACATTAAATTTCACTTCGAAGCACTTAATTAATCACTAAACACCACACTGACTTCAAACACTTAACCACACTTTTCACAATTCACTGTAGGAAGACGATGTTGAGGCCGAAGAAAATCCACTCGTCGTCGGAAGATTACAGCCGATTGCCGATGAAAAATCTCCGCCTTAGGCCGTCAAATCCGTGTCGTCGCCGGTCGAAATTTCCTCTCAGGTTATGTTCGCTTCTCGCCAATAATCCGTCGCAATTTTCTGCAGATTCTTTTTAGAAGATAAACATCCCACAGATGTTTAAGAACTTCTCGTCATATCAACGGTCGCCATGTTAAGGTTCTTTGGTGGGTTAATTTATTAATGAAAACTTGCATGAATGTCTCTGTAACACTGAATGAATACTTAATGCAAACTAAACTCTCTGTCCAGGCGATCTGTTTATATAGAGTCAATCGAAATTTCGAGAATTCTTCAAAGGCCCGATATTTCTCTATCATTAACAATCACTCAAACAATCAAACATATTAAAAACAATCGGAATTGATACAAAATAAATTAATAACATTACAAAATGATTAGAAATGGTAATTAGAGATACTTAAATACAAAATTATTTACAGAAATCCTTTCAAATGGTGGAAAATTGTCCTGTAGCCATCGTAACTTACATTTATACATGTAATTACAAACTTTTAAGGAATTCTCTTGCACCATTCGGTTCTTAAACATATTAAATGGTCTTTAAATAATTTTCTTACCTAAAACAAAGTCTATATACACTTATTTACAATAAATTACAAAATAAACATATCAAATCACTTTCAAGCAAACTTTGGCTCACTACAAATATTTCACACAGTACAATATTATTCAAAATTCAGGTATAAGGGCTGTTACAATACGGTCAGTTGGATTGGACCGTGTATTTTCACCGCTACTGCTTGTAATGTGGAGGTGAGAGCAACGGATTCGGAGTGGACAGTGTTTCGGACCAACACCGCCACTCCTCCCTTAGCTCGATCACCCTCGGTATCGTCTTTTCGGAATATGTCATATCCTCTTAGCACTGGCTGGTGTAGTGGTCTGAAATGTGTCTCTTGCAAACAGAGACACAAAGGTTCAGACCGTGCTAAGAGTTGGACTTCCTCTTTGTGAGCCTGAAAGCCGTTTACGTTCAACTGAAGTATGGGAGCCATCCTACCTATTTAAAACCACCCGCCCCTGGTCGGGTGGGTCAGGGTCTGGTGTCTGCTGAGGAACGGGACCTAGGTCTACGTCCACTAGCATAACGTCATCTTCGGGGTCCGAAGACAACTTTTTTTCTAAGGCCTCGGCGTCTTGCGGATCTTTCTTCCGCCGAGGTCTTGTCCCCCTCTTCCCCACGCTAGTTGGGGAACTAGGAGGAGAAGTAGAGGGGGACTTCAAGAACATGGTGGGGTCCGTGTGTTTAAACTTCGGACCCCGAACTTTCTGCACTAACTGCCATCCGCTTCCGGCAGATGGCGTTGCTGCTGCTACTACTGTTGCTGCCGATGCAGCTTTTGCCATGGGTGCTGCTTCTGCTGTTGCAGAGGCACCCATGGCTGCAGCTACTGGAGCGGATGGCCGTGCTTTGGCTGGTGGACTTGATGACCCTGCTGCTGTAGTGGTCGTGTTAGCAGAAGCGCTACTACCGACGACCGCGGTCCTTGGTATTAAGACCTTAGTGGGCTGCGCACCACACTTGCACTGGCACGAGAATGTCATGCTCGTGCCCGTGTCTACTACAGTCGTCTGCGTAGCAACGCTCTCCTTCCTGACGGGAGTTGACAACGTTTTGGCGAAGCTAGTGGCGAAGACCGGTGGCGCCAGCGCCTTAAACCGTTTCTTCGCCTCGCCAAAGGATATTCTTTCCTTAGTCTTCAACTCCTGTACCTTCTTTTCTTCAAGGTACACTCGACACTCCCTGCTCCAGGCTGGATGTGACCCGGAGCAGTTAATGCACACGTGTGGGAGGGTGCAATTTGCACCCGGTTCGTGCGCCGACTTTCCACATCTCCCACAAGTGGCGTTGCCTTTACAGTTCACCGTCGTATGCCCGAACCGCTGGCACTTAAAAGCAGCGCATCGGGTCCGGGACATACGGGCGAACATTAAGATTTAAATATCCAGCTTTAATGGATTTCGGCAACGTCGGAGTGTCGAACGTCAGGACGAAGGTGGCAGTCTTCTCAAGATTGCCGTTTCCCTTCGTTTGATTTGCCTGACCTCGACCACATTTTCTGATCTCCACTCCTTAAGGAGTTCCTCTGACTCTATATCGATTAAATCTCGGCAGGTGATCACGCCTTTGCTGCTATTTAGAGTCTTATGGAGTTCACATTTCACTGCGAACTCCCCGAGCTTCTCACACTTAAGGAGTAGGACAGCCTGCTTGTTATTAGATGTCTCTAACAGCAGTGTCCCGTTCCTCAGCTTCTTTACGCTTTTTAGGGTACCAGATATTCCCTCTATACCTTTCTGTATATAGAACGGAGAGACCTTTTCAAAGGACCCCTCCGTTCTTGCCATGATAACGAAGGCGTTGTCTATAAGACAACCCTGTCTGTTACTATTGTCTTGTTCTGGGGGAGGGCTGTCAACCCTCGCCCGCTTGTTAGAACTGGGTGTGTTTTTATTTACCTGCGACACACCCGGGCCGCAGGGGTTTTTTGGTTTTTTGGGAGTAGGCATTGTGGTCCCACGAGTAAAAACCATTAAAGAAAGAAATGCAATTACAACAGGGGTGCGCAGGTGCCCCTGAGGTTGTACGTTAGCGAGTGATCTGCCTCTCACCCATGCACCTCCTCGGCACGTATCCGACCTTGAGGTTGAGGGTTTTTTTTATAGAGGTTTGTACCGTCCTCGCGATCCGGGCGATGAAGCCAAGATCCCCGTTCTCCTAGGCACACAACGTTCCACCGCCACGCCCTACTATTACTATTACAATTACTCCGCGATTCACCAAAAGTGTTTGGCGGAGGGTGCATTGCACCTGTCAGGAAAGGTAATGGTTTGGAAGGGATATACGGGATATGGCAGGAGGCGCCCATGGGCTATTGTGAGGAACCATCCCAGCATTAGCCTGGAGCGATCTAGGGAAACCATGGAAAACCCAGATCAGGATGGCCGGAGTGCTTTATCGGAAGCTACTCTTGTCCGATTTTGTGTTTACTCGCCCGGTAAATCTATTCTATTCCATTCCCTAATCGCTCGTGGAAAAAATGAGTAGAGAAATCAATCGGTTCTGGCCCTGATTTCTCTTATCTTATTTTCGCGGTCATTCCGAGATATGAATGTTGCTGGTAGCAATATTTGTTTGCTGTCATTCCGAAATACGTCAGTCGAGAATTTTTCAATTAGCTTCCGTCGAGAGCAACGTCTTCGGTGCTCCAGGTCTTCTCAACCTAACTCCTTCAACATCGCACTTACGCTTTCCCTCCAACTATATATACCTGTCACGAATCGGGCAGCTCTTCTTTGGACCATCTCTAATGCCTCCATTAATCCCTTTTGATGAGGACCCCATACAGAGCAACAATATTCCAGGTGAGGCCTCACTAGTGACTTGTACGCAATCGATTTAACTTCCGGAGTGCATTGTTTTAAATTACGACCTAGAAATCGAAGCATACGATTTGCTTTCCCAATTACATTCTCGATATGCTCATTCCACGACAAATTATTACGAATTGTTACCCCTAGGTATTTAGCGGAATCTACCGTTCTAAGGACAGTGCCATTAATTGTATATTCAAAGCTAAATGGTGTCACCTTTTTACTTACACGCATGACTTGGCACTTTTTAGCGTTTAACTCCAACTGCCAATCTTTACACCACGCAATTATTTTCATAATATCGTCTTGTAACAAAGCGCAGTCGTTCTGGGTTGTGATTTCACGATAAATAATAGGATCATCGGCAAATAATCTTTTCATTCCCCTTATTATGTCGCACAAATCATTAATGTATATGAGAAACAACAGAGGCCCTATCACGCTTCCTTGGGGAACCCCGGACTTCACTTCGACAAGTGATGAACGATCACCGTCGAGAACTACACACTGTGTTCTGTCCTTCAAAAAGTCTGCAACCCAATCACATTTTGTCTAGATATACCGTAACCGCGAAGTTTCATAAGTAACCTAGTGTGAGGCACAGTGTCGAAAGCTTTTTTGAAGTCTAATAAAACTAAATCAACCTGGGATTGCTTATCTATAATACGGCTCAAGTCGTGAATTAAGAGGGCAAGTTGTGTTTCGCAGCATCGGCCTTTTCTGAATCCATGTTGATTTGGGTTTAAAAGCTCATCTTCATCCAAAAACCGCATGACATTTGAATAGATGATGTGTTCTAAAATCCTGCAAAATATTGAGGTTAACGAAATCGGCCTATAATTTTGAGGATCATTAACATTCCCACTTTTGAACACTGGACTTACGATGGCGGTCTTCCATTCGGCTGGTATTTTTCCTTGATCCAAGGAGGCGGTATATAATTTCATCAAATACGGCGCAATTTCCTTTGCGTACCTAGAGTAGAATCTTGTAGGAATACCGTCTTGTCCTGGAGCCTTGTTGGGATTTACATTCATAAGCAGTTTAGTTATTCCCTCGACATCGAGAACGAGATCATTCATAATTTTGTTGGTTCGATTGTTAAATATCGGAATCTCCTCCGAGTTTTCTGACGTGAAAGCCTTTTTAAATACATTATTCAAAATTTCTGTTTTCTCGACGCTAGTTTCTGATAATTCCCCATTTTCATTAATCAACGACGGCATGACCTTTCGAGAGCCTCTTATTAATTTGACATATGACCAGAACTTTTTTGGATTAGTAATCAGATCTTCGGATAAATTTCTGGCTTGGAATTCTTTAAACGCATCACGCATTGCCTTACGCACATCCGCTCGCAAGTGGACTAATTTAGCGCGATCAGATGAGTCCCCCGATTTCTTTACCGTCGCATGTAAACGCCTTTGCTTCCTGAGCAAACGTTTCACTTCCCTATTGAACCACGGGAAGTTTTTACTAACCTTAATAAACTTCTTGGGAACAAATTGATTTAAGCCGGTCCATATTATTTCTTTCAAATTAAACCAATGTTCCTCAACATTTGTATTAAGCGTGTACGTTTCAAAATTTTTCGCCAAATGATCGACCATAAACGCATCATTTGCCTTATCGAAACAATATACGAGTTTGTCTTTATCATGCTTCAAATTCAGCCTAGATTTTAAAGTTACCACAGTCGCCTTGTGATCACTTATACCGTCATCTATACAAACTTTATCTACAATATCCGGATTGTTAGTAAGAAAAAGATCCAAAATGGACGAGGAATCTTTGACGCTCCGCGTTGGCTCTTCGATCATCTGTTCAAGAGAATTTTCCGCGAATGATTCCAGCAACGTTTCGGTTATTAACCTATCTCTTCCGCCTGATCTGAACGTAAATGTGTCCCAGTTAACAGAGGGTATATTAAAATCACCTCCAATGATCAATGTATGTCCCTGAAATTTCTGAGAAATACTATTAAGTGACTGTCTAAAATATTCCGCGTTATCTAATCCAGAGTCCGGAGGTCGGTAAAATGATCCTATTATGAACTTTAAGCTTTTGCCAATTTTTACCTTCACCCATATTCACTCGCAACAATTTTCTGTTTCATTTACTACGGAGCAATTGATGGTTTTATTAACGGCCACGAACACACCTCCGCCCATTGAGGTAGTTCTGTCTTTCCGAAAAACATTGAATTGAGGAGTAAATACTTCGCTAGATTCTACCTCTGGCGTCAACCAGCTCTCGGTTCCTAGTATTACATCAACATCGTTAGTCGCAACGGCAGCGTGGAAATCGGCTACTTTCCCTCTAATACTCCGACAATTAAGTACCATTATCCTTAGCGGTTTAATATCTGTATCTGTAGAGTCTAAATTCGCATTTTTACTATTTTCACACCGAAAGGAAACGGATGAAGTATTTGGAGCTGTAAATTTCGATTTATTCACGCCGTCACTTCCAGAACCAAGATCTAGATTAACGACGCGTCTTCTTCGTTGATCTGAGGGATCCTCGGGCCTCACGGTGTTCCTAAAAATAATTCACATCAAGACGGTTCCATATTTTAGCAGCCACCTTGATCGCCATTCTCGGTGTGTAGTGGACGCCCGACCTGTCAAATGCGTCCCAGCTGGCAGCTATCATCGGTCGAAGATCGACGAAGCCCCAGTTGTTTCTGCGACACAGCTCCTGTAGACTACAATTCAAGTTATAAATCTTCCACCATACGGCTTCCCCACAATCGATGCGCGGCACGACACTACAGATGGAAAACTGCAACTTTACCGAATTCTCACGCGCTGATTCATATGCCTTGTGGCCCAACTTTTCCATCGATTTCACTATATCTGAAACAGAAACATGACACGAGTCGTTAGTTCCGACGTGCGCAGCTACCCTCAACTGACGGCAGTTCGATTCTCTAATCGCTTTTGGTATAGCCTCCATGACTCGTGGCACGGTTGCTCCTGGAAGACACACAGAATGAACGTTAGTACGAGGGTCTGCACCATTCTTCTCAGCTAGGTCTCGTAGGGGTTTCTCTAGACGTCGGACGTTGGAGCTTCCAATGATAAGTAATCCTTTCCTTGGCATCACTCGGTGTCTGCGAGTAAATCTTCCCTGCTGTGCTTCTAGGCCATTCGCACTAAGATCTTCAACCTCCTGCAAAACTGAAAACGCATTACTTAGGGGCAAGATATCATTCTCCCGTCGGTTATTTTGAATTTTGATGCCTTTCTCCTATCCACCCGGTGCCAGTCGTTCCCTGCAACAGATACCTGACAATCCTCACCTGCCGGTTCTACATCAGTAGCCTCCGGTAATTCTTCGATGCACTGCCGTTCGTCATCTAACATGCTCCACACCTGTGCCTGAAGAGATGCCATCGTAGTACGAATCTCTTCAAGAGCCTGACGCCTACTGTAACACATTGCGCAAACCATGTCCCACAAACAACCAAACACAGAGTCACAAACAAATTAATCAGAAAAATCAGACAGCTGCTACAGCTCACTAAATGGATCACTACCTAAACAGGAAATATTTAAGATAACACGAAACCAGGAAATTTCAGATCACACAACAATTCGGCTACTGCTACAGCGGACGCAGAGGCTCAACTCACTGGATCACTACCTAAAAAGGAAATATTCAAAGATAACACTAAAACCAGTAAAATACAAATCACACACAAAAGTCGGCTACGGTCGCTGAGGCTCAACTGACTACTGCTGACTCTCAGAATTTTCAAAAATAAAAACAAAGTCTAACTAACACACTTTAGATTTAACACACAAGAAAGTCGACGACTGCTGCTCACGGCGGCGGTTGCTCGACTGCTGGCTCACTGCCTACACAGAAAATTCAAAGATAAAAACATAGTCTATCTACCACACTTTAGATTTAACACACAAGAAAGTCGACGACTGCTGCTCACGGCGGCGGTTGCTCCCTACGGTGGTCGTTGAAGCATGGTAGGAGTTTACGGTGTGAGAAACTTGCGGCGCTCACAAGTTTCCAGCTCGGGCACCGCGGGTTCGCCAAACCCGTACCTGGCACTTGCGTACCAGGCCCTGCGGGGTATAAGGCTGAAGGCTGAAATATTGCACTCTCTTGTGTTTGTTTTTTTGTGATCGTCACCCCAGCCGCCTTCATCTGTGGTAAGTGTTGGGTAATATTTCCCTATCCTTCATTAGTTTTATTACCTTAAAGCATTTTCCTGCTCATTGTTATTTTATATATATATATTCTTTTATAATTCGAATATTAAATTCCTCCCCCATTTTCTATTGGTAATTTGTTCCAATCCCTGCCACTCTTACCAACAAAAGAAAATTTTCCCACTCCCTTATGCATGAAATTGAACACAAGCTTGTGGTCATGGTCGCCTTTCCCCTTTCATGCACTATTCCTAACTCTTTGACAAATATCCCTCCAAGCCCCATCACCAACGTATGCCCTGTATATTCCCAACACTCACTTCACCCTCCTCCTTTCCTCCAATGAGTCCCAATCCAGCTCCCTTATGATATCATTTACTAACTGGGTCCTGCGATAATTTCCACAAACAAATCTAGCTGCTTTTCTTTGTACGCCTTCTAACTCCTTTATTTGATAGCCAAAATGTGGGTCCCAAACTACACCACCATTTTCAACCAATGGTCTGACAAAGTTTTGTAACCCAACTCTCTAACCTCTCTTGTACATCCTCTCATCACCCTCTCCAGTAAATGAAGGATTTTGTAATCTTTTCCTACCACCTGCCTAATGTAATCCACCCAATAGAGGTTGTTAACAAACGTTATGCCAAGATACTCATATTTACACTTCAAGCTTCTAGCAAGCAATTCTGACACCACCCTATAATCATAATTAACTGAACAGATGTACAGTATAGCCAACCAGTTGCATCGATAATTCTTATAGTCTTTACCGGTTTCGACCAACATAAGCTGGTCTTCTTCAGAAGCACCTACTATCATGCTAGTGGGCGGAGATGAACATGTGCTTGTACCAAGCACACTGCAGTTGATGCAGTGTGCTTGGTACAAGCACATGTTCATCTCCGCCCACTAGCATGATAGTAGGTGCTTCTGAAGAAGACCAGCTTATGTTGGTCGAAACCGGTAAAGACTATTAGAATTATCGATGCAACTAGTTGGCTGTACTGTACATCTGTTCAACTATTTACCGTTGCTGCAAGCAGTATGTTCAAAATCATAATTAACCTTTAGTGTTTTATCTGTGTACCTTGTAAGCTGACTCTCCTTGGCATTTATCTTCATTCCATGCTGACCTACGCATTTAGATATTCTATCCAGGTCACCATGCAGCTGTTCACCTGTTTTCAGTCTTCACCTGTTTTTATCCTATTGTATACCATTATATCATTTGAAAAATACCTAGTTTTTACCATAATCCATCAACACAGTCATTCATTAAAATAATGAACAGCAGCGGTCCCAATAGACTAGCCTGTGGCACTCCCATATTTACTTCCACCTCTTTTGATAATGTATTTTCTGCTCTAACACTTTGCTTTCTAGCTTTTAAGAATTCCTCTAACCAGCAAGTAACTTTTTCATCCAATCCAATAGATTTCAGTTTATTTAAAACCATTTTATGGCTCACTCTTTCAAATGCCTTAGAAAGATCTAGTGCCACACTATCAACTTGGCCTCTTTTGTCAAATTTCATCTGATATATCTTGCATGTAGCCCACCATATCAGATTCAAATGAATATCCTTGCCTCAAGCCATGTTGTCGATCTGAAAACCAGTTTCTTTCTTCAAAAACATTTCGTATATAGTTGCATATCAATCTCAACCCATTTTGTCTATCACTGATGTTGAACTAATTGGCCTGTAATTTTCAACACTATTTTTAACCCCTCCTTTATGAACAGATATGACTATCGCTATTTTCCAATCCTCGGATAAGCAGTAAGACTTCATATTCATTTTAAATAAAATTTCAAGGTAAGATACAATTTCGTACCCCACAATCTTTAATAAATCTTTAGTAATATTATCTACACCAACCCTTTTACATTTTTTTACCTTTCTGAGTTCCTTCATAATTTCCTGCAAATTTATTTCAAATTTTGTAGTTTCCTCATTTATACTTTTAGGAAGACTCTCCTGTGATTCATTTCCTCCCATCACAGGATGATTGTCTCTAGTTGTCTCACTAAACCAGTCACCCAATGTCTTTGCAATTTTAAAGTCCAAAGTGACTTCAACTCTGTTTTTATCTACAATAGTCTGAATACCGGTACCTTCCTTTTCCCTCAGTTTTCTAATATAGCCATAGAAATTTCTAGATGCATCATTTCATGATCTTCCTGCACCAATAATATTCTTCATAAACCCATCCTTTGCTTCTTTCTTTGTTCTTATTAATTGCTTGTTTAGTTGTTTAAGTATTCTCTACTGCCTTCCTGTCTCTTAACTCTGTTGTGTTCCCATCTCACTAGCCTCTTTAACCTTCTCACCTCCCTATTGTAGTATGTAGGTTCTGTACTTCTCTTTATTTTCTGTTTTGGAATAAACATATTTTAACTAAATCACAATTTATTTTCAGAAGGGCCCTGCTTTTTTTTTTTTTTTTTTTTTTTTTTGTAGGAATAATTGATAAATTAATTCCTGTGCGATTTTTTTGTGCCTTATATAAGGCATTTGACTATGTAGATCACAAAATTCTGATACAGAAATTAAAGTATTATGGAATAGATGGCATTGTTAATAAATGGCTTAGTTCTTACCAGGGCTTCATTTAGGCTCTCTGGGCCCCCAGGCTATACAGGTGGTGCGGGACCTCCTGTCGCTTAAATTTTGAAATATTCTGTCTCTTAACTCTGTTGTGTTCCCATCTCACTAGCCTCTTTAACCTTCTCACCTCCCTATTGTAGTATGTAGGTTCTGTACTTCTCTTTATTTTCTGTTTTGGAATAAACATATTTTAACTAAATCACAATTTATTTTCAGAAGGGCCCTGCTTTTTTTTTTTTTTTTTGTAGGAATAATTGATAAATTAATTCCTGTGCGATTTTTTTGTGCCTTATATAAGGCATTTGACTATGTAGATCACAAAATTCTGATACAGAAATTAAAGTATTATGGAATAGATGGCATTGTTAATAAATGGCTTAGTTCTTACCAGGGCTTCATTTAGGCTCTCTGGGCCCCCAGGCTATACAGGTGGTGCGGGACCTCCTGTCGCTTAAATTTTGAAATATTCAAAATTTGGCCCATAAAGTTATGGGCGACCGTACTGGCCCAGACGGGAGACCCAGGGTTGTGGTGCAGGACCCCTCTTTGTGGTACAGGCCCCCCTTTGTGGTGTGGGCCCCCCTTTGTAGTGCGAGCCCCTAGGCTACAGCCTATGTAGCCTATGCTTAAATGTGGCCCTGGTTCTTACCATCTAAATAGAAAGCAGAAAGTGTCACTAAAGAATTTCAAGGCTGCCTAATGTGGTCCTCTGTTTTCTGAGTGGGAATTGATCAGATTTGGAGTACCTCAGGATTCTATATCGGCCACACTATTGTTTTTTAATATATGTAAATGATCTACCCTGTGTTGCGTCTGAAAACTCAAAATTTGTTTGCAGATGATACAAGCATAAGAAATAAAAATACTCCAGATTTATCTACAGAATATATTTCAAATTATGTTTTTGACCTCATTAATAAATGGTTTACAGTTAATGGCTGATCTTTAAACTCTGATAAAATTCAGTACGTCACACAAATTAATACCAGATACTGACATAAAATTTGCCGGCCAGTCGATTCAAGAGATAGAGTGTGTGAAAGTTCTAGGTTTGCATATTGATCATAATTTTAATTGGATGGTACATGTTTCTGACTTACTAAAGCAATTGGGTGCAGCCACATTTGCAATTTGTGCAATGTCAGCTATCAGTTATCTCCATATGAGGAAACTAGTTTATTTTGCTTATTTTCACTCCTTAATGTCATATGGAATAATATTCAATATTTAATTAAATTTGCAATTGAGTGCATGCTCCGGTGGCAATTTCTCTACACACCCACCTTCCCCCTTTCCTGCACCCACCTACATTTGCCTTATACAAATTTTAACTTGAAATTCCTTCAATGTTTTTGGTAAATTATTCATTATATCTCTTGATAACTTATTCCAATCCCTGATACCCTTACCTAGAAAACTGAATCTTCCTACACCCTTGTGTCTGAAATCGAATGACATCTTGTGGTTAGGTTCATCTTTTCCCTTCCAAGGATTACTTTTAATTCTTACACCAATAACTTTCTATGCCTCATCACCATTATACGCCTTGTACACTCCCAAGACCCTCTTCACCCTCCTCCTGTGTTGCAGTGAATCACATTCCAGCTCTTTTATCATATCTGTTACTAATTGCATTCTGCGGTAATTTCCACAAACAAATCTAGCAGCCCTTTTTTACACCCTTTCCAACTCCTGTATTTGACACTCAAAATGTGGGTCCCAAACTACACTACCATCTTTATGCAGTGGTCTGACAAAAGTCTTGTAACCCAATTCCTTTACTTCTCTCATACATCTCCTCCCCACTTTTTTTCTTTTAGTTTTAAAATGCACTTGATAATAGTATTGCAACAAAGAAGAGTTATACAAAACTCTCTGTCTACCCTAACCAAATCATTGCCTTAAGTATTATTCAGTAAACAGATAGTCTCCCACTTTATATGTTCATTATTTTAACTGCAAATACTGGAGGTAATTATTTACTAATTTAGTCCAAATAAACTTCTAGTGCAGACTTCATATTATTGTCTTTGTCCAATGATAAACAAAATATTATTAAATTTTCAGTGTGCTGTGACAGTTTTAAAATCATATACTGTCTTAAATGCAACTAGGTGAAAATACTTTATTACCTTGCTTATTCTCTTATTTATTTTTAATTTTAAAATGATAATATTTAGAGATTTCAATAAAAATTAGACATAACTGATTTCATTTCATGTTGTTTCTTGATACCATTACCTCTTATTACCCCTTCTCAATTTGCCTTTTCATAGCCTAGGGAGCGTGCATAAACCACGTAGCTCCATTTTGGCTTCCTGTGATCCCCCCCTCCCCCCCCCCATGTAGCCCTATGTGGCTTTTGCCTCTACCCCTCCCCCCCCCACACGTAACACGTAGCTTTTTTCCCCTTTTGATTCCAGAAGACATTTTGTACTATTTTCTCTTGTCAGACTATTGTAAATTACATACGGAGATAATTAACTGAGGGAAATAAATATTCACATGCTGTTGTGAGTTCTGTTCCTCATTTTAACTGTGAAAAATGTTATGAAATTAAAGCTACGTGGTCTGGCTCGGAACCCCCCCTCCCCCCCATGTAGCCCAGCGTAGCCTTTCAGCCAACCCCCCCCCCCCCCCCCCGGACCGAGCCACGTAGTTTGTGCACGGTCCCCTACCAACATGTCAGTGAACTTAGCATCCCCTGGTCTTAAACTTTTTTATTACCCTGTCATCACTCAGTTTTATTATACTTATACTTGCTTGTTACAGTGGCATCATGGACCGTAGCTGATCCATTGACTCATCAGCTAGTCTTCTTCACAGATTCTGAGTGGAGAGACAGATGGTAGGTGCTACTGTTCAGAAAGCTGGGAAAAGATCCATCTTCACCCAACAACTACCATCCGATTAGCTTACTCAACTCCCTTAGCAAAGTTGTTATAATAGTCATACTCAGAGACATAAAGGACAACAACATTCTGAAGCTGTAGCAATTCGGTTTCAGAAAGTACCACTCCACAAAACAACAATTAATGCATGTTGTTGAGCACGTAACAAGGGGATATAATTTGTCTGCGTCTACCGGGGGTGTGTTCCTGGACATCGAGAAGGCATTCGATCGTTTTTGACACAACAGACTCATTCGTAGACTCAGTGACGACGGATTCCCTGACGGACTGATGCGCTTAATACACTCGCACCACACCAACCGAACGTTCCACGTCTGCATTGATAACTAAAACTCTACACCTAAGAGGATACAACCAGGATCGCCTCAACGAAGTATAATAGGCCCTCCGCTCTTCACAGAATACGTCAACAAAGTCCCGAGCACAGACAAAATGATGCAAGCCATTTATGCTGACGATACCGCCTACCTTGCACAGTCACTGCAACTATCTCATATATACAGTAGATTACAGCACCCGCTTACGCAGTCGAATCTTGGCTCACACAATGGCGAAAGTTAACGTAGGTAAATACGAGGCACTCATATTTTCACGAAGACCTAGGCAAAAACGCATTTACGAACACTGTCGACCGCTAACACCACACAATCAACAACAAAGTAGTACTTAGCATCCTCGCCAGATACTTAAAAGATGGAGGGATAGAATTCTAACCAATCTTATAAGTTAAAACAGGAAATGACTATACTTCAAACCTAAAGCCCAAACCACAGCACAACCCCACTTCCGCGCAAGCTCAACAACTAGTTGGCAAAATTAACAGTATCCTCACCAATCTACCGATTGAGGCCAACACCAGATAGATCAACCCTCTACAGATTATTTGTCAAAGAAATACAGCGATTTAGACTAATCAGTAGAAAATAATGGATATACAGAACCGCCGATTACTAAGTCTAGTTGATGTATCGTCTAGCAACGCTTTTTAGATAATGGTACTTAAGAAGGCACTTGAAATTTGAATATTGTAAATAGCATATACATTCCACAAGATTGTAATAAGTTGATAAGGAAATGTGTAAATAGATAAGTTACGCAAATGGATGTAAGAAGCTTTGTAAAAATTTAGATTGGCTGTATGATCTCTAACCAAATGCCATTAAAATAAAATAAAAAAATAAAATAAAAAAAATCAACCTATAAATTTCCGGAGCGATGTTATGTATCTTGGAGTCAAATTTGACATGAAGCTAACATAGTGGCGCCTTATAGACCACATGATTAATAAAGCAAACATTAGACTCAGACAACTATACACTATGCTAAACAGACAAAGCACACTACACCGAGGTAATGTCTGAACTATGTACTTAGCACCATGGAGGAAGGAATAATATGGAGACGACGCAAGAGACCTTTACCACACATGGGAGTGAAGCAGGCCGGCGGAGGAGTGGGGGGGCATGGCCGGAGTGGGGGGGCATGGCCGGAGTGGTGGGGGCTTGACCGCTTCCCAACAAACACGGGGAATATGTACAAACACCTCAAGGGGACTCTAGGATAAACGTGACGCCGCAATCTGGTGATGGATTATTATGTAACTCGATGAGACAAATAAAAAATGAAGAATAAATTTTTTTGATATCCTGCTTAGTTTTCGAGATATTCTGTCTCAAATGTGAAATGGTTTTGGTTGAAATTCAGAAGAAAAAATTATTCAAAGTCAAATTTTATGATGAATTTTTATTTAAAAAGACGAGACAAATAAAAAATAAAGAGTAAAATTTTTCGATATTTCACCTAGTTCTCGAGATATACTGTCTCAAAAGTGAGGTGTCTTGAGTTGAAATGCAGAAGAAAAATTTCGCAAAAGTCAAATTTAATTATGGATTCTTATGTAACACGACGAAAAAACTCGATAATAAGGAATAAATGTTTTCGATATCTTGCTTAGTTTGGGGGATATACAACATCCAAATTGAGGGGTTTAGGTTTGGATGCAGGCTGGACCAAAAATTAATTCTGTCAAAGCCACAATGATTACATGGTTGATATGCAGAATGGATATTTCAGTTTTATTACTACCACTTGTGGTTAGTCTGAAATGTGTCCTAGACCAGAAAAAAAGTAAGAGGACCCACTCTAGGGATGAGCAACCCAGACATTTTGTAGGCTGGTACCAGAAATAAAATGTTTATTCAGTCACCTTAATGAACATTCTCTTGATCAAGATGTGTTGTCTAATTTCACAGCCCTACTTATTAGGACAATTGTAAAAAAATTATCTCTCAGTTAGATTTAGATACGGGGGGGGGGGGGGGAGAACGTTGTACAAAAAAAAAAAGAGACTAAATTAGAAACACATTCCCCAAATTGATTTTGTTCAAAGGCCAATAACTTCTTTATTTATGAAGCCCATTTTTATTTCTGCATGAACCTGTTTCGACATAAATAGATGAGAAAGATTTCAAAATCGGTAAAAATAGGTATAGCCGTATTTACAAACAGAAACAAGTCTTATATGAAGCTTTAAAAATAACCTAAGTCAATGGCCTGAAATAGCTATTTAAAAAATTAATAAAACTCACAGCTTCTCACATAACAGTTAATTTCATCATTCATTGTCAGTATAATCAGCAACGTGACGAAAGAAATCGTAATAGTAAATTCACTGAATCGCGAAGTAAAACACGCCCCTTTAAATCTCATTTTAAACACTCGTTAAAAAATAATGCTAGTCTATTATGTGCAAAATAGCAAGTTTGCTGATTTTCTACACTACACCAAGAAAAATTTGAGAACAAAGTCATCCCATTGAGAGCTATGACTAAATATTTATAGACGTTCTGCAAAGTTTGCGGTGTCTACCGCTCACTTCAACAACGATAATTACAATTCAACTTACTTATGAAATGATATTCCAGGTTCTTTCTTGTCTGGCCTATTTGTGCAACCGTACGCAACACAAGCTGGCATTTTTAAACACTTATACACAATACTAAATGAAATAATCACTGCATCTACCACAATGTGAACACCTTAATTGTTGGGAAGCGCCATATGGTCGCTGCCGGTGCTGCCACCATGCGGGAGAGTTTAGTGCTTGCTTCACCGATTTAACGTCACTTCTCCTCCATATAATTCCTTCCTCCATGCATACTACCCGCCGTTCCCCTAGAGAGAGAGAAAATGAAATTTGAATTGCGTTTCTGATTTCAGAGATTTTTTTGATATCCCCGCTCTCATCAGATGAACTCACTTCTGCACATATATTTTAATTTACAATTTTTAACTTTTCAATAGATTTTTTTAATAATTTTATGGACGGCATCATAGACCAAATACGAAAGATATTGAAAAACTGAACCTAATGGCTGAGCGTTAATGCTATGGATCCGCATTTGAGAGAAAGTGGGTTTGAATTCCTATCCGGCTATCCAGATTTGGATTTTCCTTCGTTTCTCCAGGTCACTTCGTTTGAATGGCGGGATTATTTCTTCGAAAACCCATGGTCCGAATTTCTTCCCATTCCTTGTCTCCATTCCCTTCCCACCTTTAATGACTTAGAAGTCGACGAATCGTAAATCCAGATGCATAATAAGAAATTGGTATAGTAATATTATTTAGTTTTTCGTCTCCTTGACGATGGTGCGAACTCGTTATAGTCCACTTAACGTAACCACACGACACTATTTCGACGATGTTGAAGCCCGAGAAGATTTCTTTCAGTGTTACCTCTGTAAAAGCTTTCATAGTTATGTGTGCAGTTTATTAAGAAGTACTCAGTTATGAGTCTTTCCTTAAGTATGTTATATTCTGACGCAAGCAGGTAAGAGTTGATGTTATATTTTACGCATAACGCAGCTGTAGGTTCGACTTGTTTAAAATAAACGCAAAAAAAAAAATATTGGAAAACATAGACTCGAACCAAGGACCACTCGTTTACAAGACTAGATGGTTAGCCACAAGCAAACGGAACTCAGGTTCACAGACGGCTCGTGCAGTGGGTAAACAACCTTATCCTGCCTCGGAAGTCAGTTACATTTAACTGGCATTAGACAATTATCCTAAATAATCTCTTTATAATCGTTTCAATAGTTTTGTAGAACTAAAAACTCTGGATCTTTGAACATTTACACCCACTTCTCGGACCACACACCCCATTATGTGTTGCATTATTGCAACTGATTAGCCACATCAATATATAAATAAATATCATTATAATTTTACGCTAATCATTTGGAATAAAATGTATAACTGAACCTCATTTTTACTGCGCTTTATTACAATCTTGTTAATTACAACTTTAACGATATGTTTCACGATCTGAATTTAAGAAAAGTGTAGCTGGAACCGAATTTCGTCCGATTGAGGTATGGTCGACGATATCTTGCCTAATATTACAGTCAATCCAGGGACAGGAAAATGCGTTACTTGTTTCGAGATCGGTCAATAGCTTTTTACTGAAATGTGGGGAATGATAGATGAACTACCAAGAAGAATCGTCAATGGGCGGGCGGAGTCTTCCTGCTTTGTTCGAGGCTTGACTTAAGGAAATGAATAACAGTTGGTGCTGAGTTGAATATGTGCAATGATGCCACATTGTGCGAAATAAGGGACTTAGACTCAGGCACGCACAGTCAATTTTTTTGCCAAAGAGTGTACATAAAGGTATGATAATGATAGTCAGATCTATATTGTACATGTACTCAACCATCACTTACATGCAGGCAGAACCTGCTTTCATCATTAAAGACAGCAGAGTGTTGTTTCGCTTGACAATACTCAACAAGTCACTCCTCAAAATAAAGTTAATTCTTTTAAATATGGTCTTTAAGGAATGTATGACCCACAAAAATGTTCATAAAAATCCACCTTACAGTTTTTTAATACTTTTGATAAATTTTAGACACTTTTCAACTGATTTTGACTCGAAACAAAAACAACGAGATGCAGACCAGCTCCATTGACAAACTGAGACAATGTACTGAGATCAACAATCAAAAACAGAGGTCTCTTATAGAGCACCGAGCCACACTACTCAGAGCTTCTCAAATCTTACAAAAATTTCCTAAACAATAACTTTTTAAAACTACTTCTCTGAACCTCCCAAACTACACAAATGATCCACAATAATTCCTTTCATTTAACTGGTTTGCAAGATCTCTTAACAAATGTTCACATTTTTAACAGTTTAAATTTAAACTGCTCCTACAGAACCACTTTATTCTCCCACCAAATAAATGTGTTTCTGGTAAACTTGTCATCTGTGGCTAATTTTATGAGAGATTACTATGCTTTCTGGACCTTCCTACAATTTTCCAAATACTAAACAACAAAATAAAATACGGAAATACTTTAAAATTACTTGAAACCCTAA
>JARYHS010008840.1:0-24127 GCA_031002005.1 Vandiemenella viatica | reverse complement strand
AGACTGAATTATCAACCGCAAATTCATCCATTCGATGTAGCATACCAGTTTGATACTGATGTACCTAAAAGAAATCTGAGTGACTCCACTAATCGTGCACACTGTTATGATCCGTTCACGCAGCGACGCGTGGTGGGTGAAAGTAGACCGTGTACAGACCTCGCCCACGCCTCTCAAAGTGGTTTCTCGTTTTACGAGCTGGTCCGCTCTACGTCATGCTGACCAGCCAAAAATACTGCAACGCTCAAAATCTTGGCTGCTTGATCACTTAACTTTTGTATTTTCTAATGTTTCTTCTTCTGTAAAAATCCCCTGATGTCCAGACGTCACTTGAAGCATCAAGAAAATTTTATTTAAGCAATTATTAAATCTGCAAACGGATCAGCATCCCTAAATATTTAGAAATTAATAGCTAACCTTCCAACAATGTTATTACTTTAATTTGCAATGAAAAAATACTACCAACAAATTGGTGTACGCTTCATGTAACATTGTGCAGCCACAAGAAACTTTTTCATCAATAAGCATTTGAAATTAAAAAAAAAAAATAGCTGTGCAAGAAATCAGATATTGTAAATCGCTATTTCACTGATGCAACAATAATACAACCTGCTGTGTATGTAACCTGTAATATATAAAGATCGAGAATATTCTTTGAGAATCGAAAGAATTATTCACAGGAATTAAGTTGTGCAAATAAATTACTAATGTAAAGAAGAAAAAGACATTAAAAAATTCTGACAACAGAGGCGAAGATTCAGAAGAGTAGAACTAGACTGGACTAGTTGAGGAGTAAGCAGGTGAGGAACGCAGCTAGAGAGCAACCAGTACAGGGATACGACTGAAAGAGCAACAATCCAGCGGTATCCATGGATGAAGAGGAAGAGTGATGGAGGGATGACAAATAGCATGCATTATTTGAAATTGTAAGGGGAAAGGTAAGAAAGACTACGGAATAGAAAAGATTGTGCAAGACAGAGAGAAGAATTGCATAATATGAAAGGGGAGGACTGGTGGTAGGGCAGCAGATTTTGGAGAGGACCGTATTCCTAGTCTGAGGCTGAAAACTAACAAGGAACATGACGCTTATATGCATCCTGTTTTGTCGTATAATACTGCATTATTCTTTATGTCATTAGTGCCTCCACTGATTTGATGCAACCCTTCATCTTTTCGTATCAAGAGATAATCTCTTGACATTAGCACAAAAATTACAGCCTATCCCGTCAATTATCTGCATGATATATTCTAATCCTTGTTTTTGTTTACAGTTCTTTCCTTCAGCTGTACCCTCCACATCCCTCCACTTATAAACTGACCAATCCAAACAAGTTTAAAAATTTGTCCATCTTCCTATAACTTCTTTCATCACCAATCATTTACAAAATACGTTAATTTTTTACTTTTATCTGCCCACGTAAATTTCAACATTCTTGTATAGCACCGAATTGAAAATACTTTTTGGTATTCCTCAAATGCTGCACAGTTCTAGAAATATGTAAGTCCTGGGTCAGAGTTTATACAGAAAGATTTCTTTTTACAAAGAAGGCTCTTTATTCAAGCACCGTTCTGCTTTTGAGATCATTCTTACAATTTTACATTCTAAGTAACAATTCTCTTAAGTCTTTTATTACATTTGATCGCATTTTTTTAACTATTCTGTTGCGATATATGGCACATTTCATAACATTAGGGTTGCTTTGTTCGTATTTATTCCAAATGCTTCTCCAAACATTACCTCAAAATTTTTATTCTTTTTTAACAGAACGTCATAGTAATTGATAGCTTACATAAGATTAGAAACCTCTGAGCCCCAACCTTTATATTGCAGACGACATTCGGAACCGTAAAGTAAGAGCTACCTGTCGCATACGTATTACTGAAATGATTGTCATTGAAGTGACAAATTTAATTATCGTAGCTGTCGTCGAACATTCGATCAAGTCGACTGCTACCATACGTCTACCTACAAGAATAAGTATACGCGAAGCACCACACTAACTGGAGGGGCAAGGAGACACTTGCAAATTGCATAGACCTCCATTTTTTTCTATGAATCTATTACTCCTAGGAATTAAAACGTTTCTCATAGCTACAAGTAAAATACTTACTAAAAAACACGCTTATTAAATAAAGCCACCGTAAAACCAGATGGTGAATATTTCTAGTGTGAGGAGCATTTATATTTACTTGATTTCAACTAATTAATTGATTAATTAGTAAAGATTAGTCTTTATAACAATTATATATTATTTTTCCACTGGTAACGAGAATTTATGCAAAGATTCAAGTCATTCGGACACTGGAAACTTTCTTTCAACAGACAGATGAAACTAATTTAAGTGAGATAAAAATTGATAGAATTTCAGATTTATGTTATGTAGCCACAAAATCCTTCAAAATCTCTATTAAAACTAACAATAATAACATTGAAACTCGGCTCAGAGAAACATATCTGAAATTTTGTATTCCATTATCTCCAATCCTGAAATGGAGTAGGCAATATGCATGAAATTCAAATATACGACTAGTAGTTTTATTTGGAAGCTTTGTTACTGTAGAATTACCACTAAAACGTTTTTTTTTCCTTTTTATTCACATTTTATATATTGATTTTAAGTGTTAAAAATTCAAGAGAAATGTAACTTTTTTGTCGAATCGAATCGTGACGTCAAAGTACACGTTCATATTGCAAACGAAGGCATAGTTACTGGGCGTTTTTATAATTTTATGATTGTTTTTAAGTTTTATGGTAATTTATCAGCATAATTGGTGAAATATTGCGTTCTTGCGAGAATACTGATTCACGGTTTTACAAAATAATCTTCCAAAAAACGAATTTTTCATGATGAAAATGTATTTTGCATAAAATCCAGATTCTACAGTTGCAAGGTAATTAAGTGCTAGATATTTGAATTATTATTTTTATTTCCCTTCTAGAGCAATTCGAAATACCTAATGCGAATTAAGGGACACACCGGAGTAACCGACATTGAAATATAGGCCTAGTATTTTAGCGAAGTTTTTGGTAAAGTTTAAATGCACCCAGAGGTACACACGTGATGACTTCACTGCAAGCATACGAAAGGAAAGTATACATTCTCACACATATTTTTTTTTTTACGTTTTGTTAATAAGATTTGATTTTTTTCCAATAAAATAGGTATTAGTTTTTACTTTATTTCATTTTCGTCTTTTCTATACTTTTATGTTGTCAAGAAGTATTTTAAACGCAATACGTAACATCGAAAATTCTTTTTTTTTCTTCTGCGATCCCTATATTTAATTCCTGGAAGTGGTTGGGTGTAAATGGTTGAAAATAAAATAATGTACAGGACGAAAACAGATTCCTCTCCTAACCAAATTTTAATGGCTATTGGTGAGGCGTATTAAGAAGTCATTGGCCGAAAATGCATTTGTTGTATCTGTTAGAAGTAATGAGATTTGTTTAAAAGTTGAAATAAAATAAAATAAAAAATTCATGATCAACAATTTCTGCAGATAAAAATAAATAGTAATATCTGGTACTGCGGGGATTTAAACCTGGTTTGGAAAATTAGGGAGCGGACACCACGCAGACTGTAGGTAATATATGCCAAATTTTGTAATTAAAAGACATTTGGATTATTTTTGCTAGGCACATTTGAAGAAACGACGGTACCACAGACCATTATTAGCCAGTTCAGTCATTAAATGATGTGATCTCTTAAAGTCATGAGTTCAGGTAGACATAATCCTTCAAAATGTATTCAAGAGATTGATATCTGTTTTTAAAATGTCTGATGGTCTCCTTTGATGGCTTTAAAAAGTTCGTAGTTGCTTTGGATTAAGCTTGAATAAGAAATGATTTGAAAAATATACCGATTAAACTTTTGTAAACTAATTTATGAATAGAGTTTGAATAGGTAACGAATTGTGATGTATTATAACAAATTTAGCATAACACCATTAAACATTATATACTTACACTAGCTGATACCCGCGACCTCGTACGCGTGGATTAAGAATTTCATTGCCAGAATTGAATATAGAAAGCTGTTAGTAATGTAGGATTGGTCCCAAGCAACACTGAGTCGGCATAATATGAAGTCATGAAGAGAATCAACTTCCAACATATTTAAAAACAGAAAAACAAACGCAGATCTGGGGAGGTGGGGGGGGGGGATTAGTGCGGGGGTTAACAATGGGCAGCTTTATTTCAACTTGGTATTTTCTTCTTTCTTCAGCGCGCGCACGCGCTCACACACACACTGTCTCTCTCTCTCTCTCTCTCTCTCTGTTAGACTACCTACGATTTACCTTTCTTTGCACCCCTGAATTTGTGGTAATTTAACATGCAATCCGAATAACCGGCTGTTCAGCGTGATTCATACGATCAAAAATAATTTTTACAAATCTTTGCTTCCACGGGGATTTGAACCGGACACCACGCTCCAAACATCATTAAGCAAGCGCTTTAACCACTTAGTTACCAGACCGCTATATATAAAGGTAGTACAGAGACCTACACATCCGACGCGTTTGTCTATCGCCGTTATTTTCAAAATTATTTGACAACATGTATTATTTATACTGTCCATCCTAATGCCAAATAGCATCTCTTCATCAAATTTCATCACGATCGGATTATCCGTTTAGCCCAAGAAACGTATCAAACAGACAGAGAGACAGACAGACAGACAGAGTTACTTTCACATTTATAATATTGGTATAGATACACAGCATACTTATAAAGATGATAATATACGAAAAATTCAAGAAACTCGGTTATGTCGTAAACCTAAACACATATGGAGTGGAATGGACTGTAGCATAAGAAACCGAAACACAACGCCATCTACTGGATGGTTACCCAACTTACATAACCGAGTGCTGTGTCGATAAATTATCACATTGCCACCTGTTAAAAAACTTACGTAACTATTATAATAATTTCGTGGGGTGGTAATGACCTGGTGACAGAGTTTCTATTTGCTGCGCATTCCGCCTCCGTCGTAGCCGACTTAAACCAGCTCGGCAATCCTACCGGGTACAGGGGACCTACAGTTTAATGTGGAATCCTTACCACGTTACCGTCCTGGAGTGCTTTGCTTTACACGGCAGACCGCGCCAGAGGCGAAGGCCGGGTTTAGTGCCTATGAAAATTCACTCCGAGATAGGGATTCGAACCGAGGACCTTTCGATCTCCAGACAGATGCCTTAACTACTGAGCCACCAGACAGGTCAAACGTACGGAACTTACAAATAATTACAAACCATTGTCCTATGACAAACATTTAATGAACATTTAATTCGCAATTATAAATATTAAGGTCAGTAATCGAGATAAAAACTATCCTATCTTTTAAGTTGGACCAAATTACACACAGAAAGCCAAATTTCATCAAAATCGGTTGAGGAGTTTCGGAGTTTATCTCGGACAAACATCGTGATGCGAGATTTTTATTTAAATAAGATTAAAATGATCTTCACGACAATATAAACAACTAATTGAAAATTTTTTACTTCTCATAGCTATACTCCACTTTTTCTTACATTCGCATCTCGCGGGACACAAAAATACATTTTATCAGTTGCATTTCTTATCGAATTTTTGCACATAGGTACAATACAGTAGTTATAAAATGGTTATCTAAATCCTTCCATATCGAAATTAGTTATAAAACATAAAACTTTTGAGATATAAAACTCCACAATGTACAATACGCCAATGTAGTCGTGTACGATGACGTCAAGGATGGAGCGCCAAACTAGCGGCGTTTAAATCGTCGGGACTGGATTACAGTTAAAAAAAAAAATATTTTCATCAATATTATATTTATTAAAATATAAAAAATATAAAAATATTACATGCATATACCCTATTGCACTCGAAGGCTCCCGCGGCCAGGATAAATAGTTTCTATGCCCCCGTGTCCTAGTGTTAATTGCAGATGTTCGGTCAACTTCTTCGGCCTTATTCTAGGGATTCACAGAAGAAGGCTGAAGAAGTTCAGCAAAACGTCAGCAATAATTCCTACGACGTGACGTCATCCCATGAGCATGGAAACTGAGACAGAATTATTGGATGAAAACTGAACAGGAAGATTAAGTTAAAGATGTCCAAGCTCACTTGTATCACATTTCATGAAATTACACGCCTTTCATGTGTTTTATTTCAGGAACAACCAAGCAAAAACATACCTGCGTCTTTAGAAAAGAACAACTTCCAGATTTGGATCATTTAATTTAATAATGTACCCACGATTTCAAAACTCGAATGACTTGAGGTATCAAATTCTGGAAGCTATAAGCAAGTTATATAAAGAAAGACTGGAAGTCGTTGCAGAGACTAAGATATCACAGAATTCAATCCTGAAGTGCGGTACTCCCTCCACCAACTAGAAACAACCGCCCGTCTGAGATCGCATGGCACAATAAAAAAACTTCATTGAACAATTATAAAGGATAAAAGTCAAAGCTGAAGCAATCAGCAGGAATCAAATCGTAATTACTCTTCTTTTACTAGCAGGTCTACGACGCTGCTAAAAAAATTAAAACTAAAAAAAGCTAGTGAACCACTTTTCATAAATCCCGAGTTTAACAGACATCTTCATTTATCTAACAAGGGACACCTTTGATCTCGAACGCTCGGAAACGCACGAAAACATGTTTAGAATAACAAGCGAACATAAACAAAACAGTGGTGTGTGTCATTTCCATGCAGAACTCCGCACTTGTCTACTAGCACCATTAAAGATCCATGAGAAGAGCCTTTTGTTGTGTGAATCCTGGTCAGATCATACAGATCGTACCCTTCTAAATGCAACTTTTCCAAACAAAGATGTTATACTGAAGATATTGCCAACCAAATCAACAAAATATTGCCAACCCCTTGATGTTTTCTTCTTTCGGCAATATAAGCTCTATATCAGAAGTATTACTGATTTTGTAAGACTACAATGTGCCAAACCACAAGTGAAGATACATGACCGTTATTTCATCATGAAACTTTAATCAATGATTTTCAATCAATTTACTGCACCTATGTATAATCATATGTTGTTATATGCTTGGCGAAAGCCAGGTTATGACACTGACATACCAATATCATTTTAAAATGTAATTAGAGTGGCTTTTGATATTGGACTGCGTGAATGCGTAAGTGATTTGGAATGTGATAACATGGTTTTGGTGAGGTGTGAACATTGTTCTCTTCCACTTTGTTTTAACTACTTCATCGAAATCCTGCATCTGCACTTTGAGGACTAATATAAGCAATATCATGTCTGTGGTACTCCAGTATAGGCGTGTTTTGCGCTATATTAAGTACTTTAAGCAGAGAGTTTTTGGCACTGTTGATTTAAAATGTAATGATACGAGGCGTATTTTTTAAGTAAGTACCGTTTTTTAACACCGTGGCTGCAGTTCTACGGTCAGCGTTCCGCCCATGCGCCCTGGGTACCTGCATCTCTTGCCTACGCACTGACGCCATTACAGTCTAATTCTTCCTTGTTTACGTTGTTCAATGAAGGGAATTATGTAGAAAAGTAGACTAAGGTACAGGATTTCATGTAAAAATAAAATTATTGAGATATATTTGCACGTCTTTTTTTAATTTCAAAACAGTACTTACTTAAAAAAACATGCCTCGTACACTGACGTCATTGAATTACATATAATTCAGTCCAGGACTGTGCTCCTCACGCTGGTCAGCAGACGCAACCTGAAGATGATGGCACATTATGCCGTCTAAAATTCGTTGAACTACGATCAATTGATCCGGTCACATGCCCGAGAGATCTTCAAGCATTAGACAGTGTGTGTTTGTAAGTATCCCACCATCAATACGCAAAGGCTCATATACCCTTTTTTTAACTGCTTTACGTCTCTCAACAGAGGTCTTTAGAGACGGGAAAGGATGGGGGCAAGGAATGGGAAGGAATTTGGCCATGGCCTATTTAAGGCATTTGCCTGGAGTGATTTGGGAAACCATGGAAAACCCAAATCTGGTTGCCCGGACGGGTATTCGAACCGCCGTCCTCCCGAATGCGAGGCCAGAACGCTATCCGTTACACCACCACGCTCGGTCTCATATACCCGTCAATAAAATGCGGTATGATATATGTATGGCACTATGTCGCCTTCATTAACTGGAAGCAGATTTGATTTCATCACAAGCCGTAGCTTGTTATATTCCAGCTGCTGCTACCACAAATTACCATTCTCTTACGACCAACACTCTGACGACGTCGAACGTTATGTTGCTAGTTTCTTCAAATACCTTAATGTCAACTAATAAACCTACTTCAGTTTGAAATCTGAAGACAACAGTGAATTCCGATTTTCTTTGTCAAACCTATCTGTCGCACACGTATAATATTTTCCATAAATTTTACTGAACTGGATAGCAGACTACAGCCGTTATATTAGAAATCATATAATCTTCGTTCTTTTAATCAGTCTACGTGTATCGAACGGTGGGACTAGAGAGGCAAAGCAGAGGGCAACGCACAGAACAAGCAGTTAAAGAACTTTTAATGGCAACAACGCTCACCCCACGATCACAAACATTTGATGATACGTCGTCACCACTGAGCTGGTTATGTGGATAGGCTAGCTTCTCACAACACGATTTCAACATCTGCTTCACGTTGTGCACTCAGCTTTTTCAGAAGAGGCTCTATTAACTGAATGACTAAGGAGATCCTTCCTTCACGTCACGATATGCAAATAACGGGGCAGAGGAGCAGGTAATGGTCCAGGACATCCTATTGTTCTTTGGACGGATGAATGAAAAGGAGATTTGGGACGCGGAGGGCACTATAGTTGCATTCGTATTGAGTAAGGGAACAATAGAAATTATTGAAATATTATAAATAGTTTGGTTACAGAATTATTATGCCAAGAAAGGGCCATTAGTGCATGTATACTCCTTATAAGATAATGAATACAAGTTATAAAAAATATTAGCCGAAATTGCAAAGTTAATAAACAGTGAGGAAATCCTAATGATCTGCAACAGGAAAAAAAAAAAGAGGAAATATTTCACAGATCTTAGGTCTAGGCGGAAGTAATGAGCGACGCTTCAGAATGTTATCTACATGAAAATTAACTTAGTAATAGACACCTTAACCAAGAATCATAAAAAAACTCCCATGGAAAAGACGAAGATATCAGCATTATTACACTGTTTGAAAAGATGGATTATCAATCAAAGATGGAAAAACGAACCACAAATTAAAGAGTGGCTTAGATTAAACATAATTGAGCTGGAAAATTTGGGTCTACTGGAGATCGCGATTCCGCTACAACAACATACAGTAATATCGTTGGAAAACTGCTGTAGTAAATCGCAAGACGTATTGTTTTCAAGCACTAATTACGATATAATACAGCCTGGACCATTATTTTGAAGCAGAAATTAGGTTGTAATACAGCCTGGACCAGCATTAAACCGTTAAATGTACTTGGGAAAGAATTTCTAGTGGAGTCTTGCGTTTGACCACTGCAGTATTTTGATGTAAACTTCTGGCGGAATCGCGATCTCCAGTAATCCCGAAAATTTATAGAATCTCTAATGAAACAGAAATACAAATTCGCAGAAATTACAAAAAAAAAAAATTAAGAAAAAATTACGAGCGTTAAGTAACTCTGGACTTAGAGAATGAATCGAGTTGGAAACCGCAAGTTGTAGAGCAAATATTAGAATTGATTGATTACAGAATAAAGCAACTGAAAGCTCATCACTAAGAATGAAGGTATCGGTACCGATTTTTATAAATAAAATGAGCACCCGAAGGAAGAAAATCAATGAAATTTGACGTCATGACAAGACGGAAGATGTGGATGAATAAATGAATATGTTGAATATATGAAAGAAAGTAGGAAATTCAATTCTAATATTCAGAAATTAAAAGGAGCTTTATTAACAACAAGGGACATAAGGAAAAATTGTTTAACCTAGGAGGAAAGAACTTATGGATAGAAGGAACACACTAAGAAATAATGAGAAGTAAACAGTTTCGACTCAATTGCACCCTAAAATACATAAACCTGCTGACACTGATTATCCAGGAGAACTAGTTCCAATCCCCTAATTTGACAGAACTTTGAAAAATTTAAAACAAACTTAGTGGTAGCAATACAAACGTTCATTCAGAATTCTTAAAAATCACTGGTAAATCGGTTCAGACATTAATCGAAATTTATATTTCACCTGGAGTGGTTTGTGGAAACTATGGAAAACCGAAGTCTGGAGGGCTGGACGCGGATTCGAACCCGTGTCCTCCCGAATGCGGGAAAGAGCTTTACCATTCACCCACCATGCTAACAGTTTGTAATCGCTTTGAAAATAAAAGCAGCCTGTTGTCACCCTTATCCAAACCGTATCTAAACGATGCAGTCTAAGAAGCAAGAAAAAAATTTCTGCGAGGAATGAAAGTTAAAAGAGAATAATACGACTTGCTGCACTAATTCAAATGTAGACACATTTCTGAAAGGTATAGGCAAAATACTGAGAGAGAATTGTGTGCAAAAAATTAAAATCAACATGAATATCATTATATGCAGCACGAATGATAACAATAACAACAGAGTAGAAGCGGAGCCGAATATGTCAATAAAGTGAGAGAATTATGCTACGCATTCGGGGGAGAGGGAACTGCAAAGGATAATGCAAGCGGTTGTCACAATAAAACAAGCCGCCTTCCAAAAGAGAAACCTATAACCAAGTATCCATATAGGACTCAAAGAACTATCATTTTATGAACGTGAAGCTTGACGCAATTTCAAAAAAATTATAACATTCAAGGAAAAAAAAATCGGACCCAGTAAGTAAGAAATTATTACAACGTTTTAGAAGCGAATATAGCAGGCCAGAAGGCGGAAGAGCAAGGTAAAGCTGCTAAATGATTATGAACATTGCATCTTGCATCTCGTATATGTAGATGTAGAAAGTGGTTTACAATCTAAGGCATGACCTTAGCATGAAGATTAGGTTCACGCTCCTTGACTAACTAGATTACGTTCTTAAAAATATAAAAATTACTCCTCGAAAAAAGAAGGAATATCACCAGCAAGAAGAAGAGGGGAAGGACTACGTCAAACTACTCAAGAAATTGATGAAAAAGAAAAAAAAGAAAAAGTTGCACGATTTGACTGATAGATTCCCAAATTCAGCAACCTCTCCTGCATACCGCCTCTTGGAATTGGGAATCAGTAATTTTAATTTTTGGTTGCTGTATCATCAAGATTTGAAAAGGACATAATAGTAGTGAATATGAAAAAAGTGAAAATTCGCTTTATTTAAGGAAAATAGCAAAATTTTCCCTGTGTGAACTTTCAGATTTCAAATTAAAAATACTAGATCAACATTAACGAAGATTGCCGATTATTCGGTCGTGTCATTTGGCCTATCAGTTCTGCCTGGTTCATGGACCCTAGGAGCAACTTACTGCGCTATTTGGAAAGAAGACACACTTAAAGATGACTTCTGAGCCAACTCTTTGTGTTTCAATATCATCATTTATAGGTTCGAATTCATCATTTGCATTTAGACAACACTTGCAGAGTATACTGAACTTCACAACTGTACATCTTAATGGAGCTGCAAATAATCTAGTTAGGAATTCGTAACAAAATAATTTAAAAATATAGATTCTTATAGATTTTTATTTTAACTGGTCTACGTTGATAATAGAAAAGCAATGTCGTATCCACGTTGTTTTCACGTATTAAGTTATTCAGTAACTCTAAACTTATCTGGTAGTCAATATTGCAACTAAAAACTTTCTACTACGCCTACGGGTCGTGTAGTTATGTGTAGAGAGTATAACACCAAGCTAAATTTTCCTATTTGAAATAAGGAAAAACGGTTGATCATTTCACTAACAGCAGGTACTCTGAGTCAGCTTAGACTAACAGCAAAATCTGTCACATCATAACCCCATAAGATTCCAAGACGAGATAGCGAAATTCTTAATCAACCCACTTGAATGCATACTGTATTTTTTACTATGTTGTTTTGTCAATAAAGGAAACCCCGGCATTAAAAGAAAAGAAAGGAACACAAAAACCGCCTGCGGGTTAACGAGCTGGCCCGGCGCCCGTTGCTCAATCCAAATATTTCGCCACTCGTCAAGGCTGGGGCAGCAGTTATTAGCTTCTCCATCGCCAGCACCGGTTCAGGACGCGAAATACGGCAAGCCAGCTTCCAGAGCGCCGCCTGGAAAACAGCTAACGGGATTATAATTCCAAAGAATAGTGTTATTCCTCGAATACCTCCCATTCCATTGCGTTAGCTACAGTCGTGAAGAAACAAAAACACGTTTCCGGTCACAGTTATTGAGAACGTACCGAATCGACCAGAAAACAGTTCTCGTCAAGCTACTCTCTAACAACGAACCAAGTGCGACTGCGGCTAGCTCAGTTTTCACTGATTCGCATAGGAGAATCAATTCTCTAAGCTGAAAGTTTATCTGTGTAACTAAATAATATCTCAACTTTTGGTTTCCTTTAAATTACAACGTCTCCTTCATCCCGCCTATAATTAATCATGCAATGCTTAGCACGATAAAGAATTGAATGCCTAAAGTTCCTTTATAAAGAATCATAACAACGAGGACAATTAAGAGGAAATAAGTAGGACTACTTCCAAGAAGAGGTCTGGATATAAATAAGTGATGAAAGAAACATAAAAACCCATACGAGAGGAATGATGTTATTTGTGTGTATAGGACCACAAAAATGTAAAGATTCATGGCTGATATTGAGAAAAATAAAATGATATTTCAGGGATGATATAAACATGGAAAATTCACGCATTCCAGCGCAAGAGTCTAACTACTTTCACCATATTTTTCTTCGACTGTGAATCTATGCATAACAAAACTCCAAGTAGTAGTAACACCAGTCTCCACCTCGAAAAAATGGAATACCGTAACTTTTCATTCCACATCATGGCCGCAACCTGCGAATCAATGACATTTAGAACTTATAGATGTCACTCTGGTGTCAGTTTTGTTACTAACTGCAAGAAATAATTATCTTCAAACCGAGTCTATTGTCAGAAGTTATCGTAAAGAATTTGTAGTTTCATCTAACGCAAATAGAATGATCCAATAGCCGGGACTATTACATGCCTCTGACCTGTCATATCTTTGCTTTGTTGCGTATGAAGTACACTGCGAAAGATTTAAGAACGGGATACGATTTAAAACAGTATATGCCAGAGAAAAGGACTGGGCGTCCTACCTTCACAATATTCTGGTTGTGGGCTAACAATTAATTTTTTTCCGATACATACACGTAGACTAGGCTATCCCGAATGCTTAAGTTAGTAAAATTTGAATGTAGTTATTAGGTGATTTTTTTTTTTTTTCAAAATTCCTTGCAGCCAACATTTTAATTCAACTACTTACACACAGTCTTCCCATTCCTTGGTCTGACTTATTTTCTCCTGTATGGTAACACAAGACGAATATAACAAAGTACATACCAAATGAGATCAGACCAGTAATAATAATTAATTATTGTTGTAGTTACTCTTTGTATGCGTGACATTCCAGTCTATATAGTTCTTAAATTGTTTGTTGTTTGCTCATTATCTGTGTGCCTTCAATGGTTAACAATGTTGTATACAATTTTTACGTCAAAAGTGATTGACATCAGCTGTCTGAAGAGCCCTCGATACAAAATGATTCACCCTGCAGACCCATCCTTTGTGCAGTTTTACAATTGGTTTTGATGGGTACCTTACTTTGGATAAAAAATAAACTGAAGAAAGTGATTTTAACAGGAGTTGGAAAAAATTCCTGATGTTTTACGAGAAGATTGGTAACAGCCCGACAGTCATCTAGAACGAATGGCTAATACACTCGTACATGTTTATGTCGTCGTAATAAATCTTCAACCTTTTCCCGATCTCCGAACTTGGAAATGTTATTAAATACGATTTTTTTAAAAGAGACAACATCTTCTTACAGTTGGATTCAGTAGCGATGCTATTTATAAATGTTGTGTTGCTCATGCTTGATACCTTTCATTACATCCTCCTCCCTCGAAGAGGAGTGTAGCTTCTTCATTGAATGGCTAAAACGTCGTTCCTATGTAATAACCAATTAACAGCGGCACATATATAACACCAACCTAGCTGAATCAATTAATCTTCTCGAAATGCTTCTCCTTCCGAAAGCTTAGAATAACTCTTATATCGACTATGTTGAACAGTTAAAAAGTACATAACAAGGGAACATAATTAGAAGCAGTATGTGACTACTCACAGAAATAAGTTTATGTACGTAGCAGTCAACACTACGAATAGTTGTAGCAAACTTGTGTTTACTAGCAGGTGTAAGCAGACGCTGATATGTAAAAATACCTTTGTTTGTGACAGGCGGCGTCCACGCAAAGGTTTGCAGACGTCAGTGATATCTTCTGTCGAGGAAGCTTCGTTGACAAACGTTGGCTGAATGTATTCCACAAGCACTACACTCGTCAATGTGCGGAGCTTAACAAACGAAAATACGCGCACAATGTTGTGACGGGCTCGGGATTTCGTGAACCGGCGACTGTTGCCGGTGAAGTCGCTTCACACTTCAGACCGTCTCGCGCGCGCGTTGACCGATGACTGGGCAACCCGCCCGCCACGCTGCAGACATCTGACTGGCGCCGCGTCTGTTGCTGCCGCGCCATCTGGAGGCTCTGCCAGCAACTAGCGGCCACGCCGCGCCTTGCTCCCCGGCTATTTGTCTCCTTCAGAGCGTGCTCGTTAGTAGTTACTGCACTCTACCGCTAAGCAAAAATTCAGTGGCAGCAAGGGAGGTTTCCTCAGTCAATTTATAGCTTACCAAGCTTGGTAGATGAGCGGTTAACGCTCTGGCCTCGCATTCGGGAGGACGTGGGTTCGAATCCCCGTACGGGCATCCAGATTTGGGTTTTCCATGGCTTCCCCAAATCACTCCACGCGAATGCCGGGGTGCTTCCTACAAAAAGACCATGTCCATATTTCTTCCCGTTCCTTGTCCCCCATCCATTCCCGCCTCTAATGACCTCGATGTTGACAAGGTGTAAAGCCCTAAAAAAAACTTATACTTTGAGGCTGGTTTACCAATTTTTCTGTCTTCAACACAGTTGCATAACTTTTGTAGCCACGCTAAATATGTCTCACGCTTACAGCATGGAGTTGACTATTACACATTGACCCTGGTGGGTAAGTCAGGTGTTTGGATGGATTCGGCTTCAAATACCCGTCCGAATATCCAGATTTTGACTTTCCTTAGTTTCCCAGAATCATTTCAGGCGAATACCGGGATGATCCTTGAAAACGCCGTGTCCAAATTCTCCTCCTTCCTTGTTCTTAACCATCTCGTACCTCTTACGATGCTTAAATCCCAAAAATAAAATCAATTACTGCATTCTGCATCAAGTTTTGTTAGTTTGCTGATGGTGGTAAGTGGTTAGTCTTAGATTATATTATTTTTTATTTTTTTCCACATACGTTTTGACCCAACATCTAGAGGCTAAACTAGGCCGCTAAATCTTCTTCACTAAAGACAATATTACATTGAAAATGAATACCATAATCATAATTAAAAAAATACAAAAAGAACCCAATGAATGGAACTAACAACTAAGTTACAGTATGAAAAACAGAATATGTATACCTAACTACGAGGATATTTATGTATTTGAAAAATTCTTTCTATCCTACAGTCTGAACAGCTATCTTCAACATATATTAAACAGGTAATTTGATTGTCCCATGTATACTACTAGACCTCGTCAGATGTCTTAGATGTCCAGATGGTATGTACGTTTTAACCCCTACCATCATGTTAACTGAAAATCGCTATGGGTAGTTTATCCTTATGGTCTAATGCCTGGCCGACGACGTGGTCATTAAGGGTGGGATAAGTTGGAAGGACAAGGGATGGAGTGAAATTTAGCCCTGACCTTTTGAAGGAACTATCCAGGCATTTACCTTGAGTGATTTCGGGAAACCTTTGAGACAGAAATCTGGATTGCCGGACGTGATTTGAACAGGTGTCCTCCCGAATCGGTACCGCTACCTCATCCGATTCTGTGCGGTCAATCTGTAGCAACGAGCATAACGACAACCTAAACCGTCCGGGCATCCAGATTTGGTTTTCTATGGTTTCCCCAAATCACCCTAGGCGAATGCTTCCTACAAAAAGACCATGACCGAATTCCTTCCAGTTCCTTGTCCCCAGTCCCATCCGCTTCTAATAATCTCGTCGTTGACAAGGCGTCAAGCCATAAGGAAAAAAAGACATGTAACAATTTTATCTACAACTGGATTACGTATCGACATTGTAGAGCTCAAGACTATCGTAATGGTTTACTTATTCCAGATTTAACGCTTGTGGCAGGATGTGAACATTTAAAATAGTGGAAGCTTCAAAACGTTAGGATTGGTCAGTTTTCTTACTGAATGTTAGAGTACTTGCCATGTTCTTTCAATGGATGGTAATTATCTCTAGTCAAAATTCGAGCAGTGTTCTGCAGTGGAAGAATCTGGAAGATTTTTGGGAGCATACATTCCTTCTAGAGCTAACTAACGGATCTCTTTAATCCTTTGCTCGTGTGCTCTATGCGTCGTTAAAATCAAGAGAATTTTATGGTGGACCCACTACATTTAAGAAACTATTTGATTAGTCCCAGGAAATATACGATTCTTATTGGCAAGAGGGAAAAGAATCATACCGGAGTTTTTTGCATATATGTGGAGTGACCCGAAGACTGATGTTCAGATTGAAAAATTGAAGAGAGTTCAAAAGAGTTGTTAAAAGAATTCGCATGTATATCCAAGGATTGTTTAAAGGTTTTGAAGATATGATTTTCTTATTGTTTTCGATATTTCCTATAATACTACGCAAATTGCTTTTTCGTTATGTACTTTTTGGTTATTAATTCCTTTTACATCAATGATTTTTAATTGATAAATTATAATTTAATAACTGTCAAAAGCATGTGGGACACACATGCCATAGGGTTCCGTATTTTGTATCATCTTAGCTTCTCTTTAGTTTTAAAATTTACTGTGTATTCTCTTGGTGTATCTTGATTAGATAAGTAAATTCATGTGGCTTCGTGACAGAGATTCAAGTTGTCGCACATTCCACCTCGGCCGTCTACAATTTACTGTGGAATACGAATCATGGTTGTTCATGGATACTTCATACGAACAACACAGAGCTTTGTCGGAAGGGAAGGTCAGAACACGTTGGCGTAAAAATTCCTGGCCTAACCGGGATTCGAATGAAGCATCCCGAACGTTCGAAATGAACTCATTTATGAACTACAATTATCGGAGCGCAGAATTCAGTAAGTAAAAACTGCACTTAAAATCATGGGTTATTCCATGGCCTGCAACAATTAGGTTTGTTGTTAACAGAAAAATGCGAAAATCTAAAAAAAAAATGTTTGTTGACATATTTTATTCGAAGCAATTTTATCCCCTTTTAAGTCCTTTAATCCTCTTTTTTGTTAGTTTTTTCAGTGATTTGGTTGGGAAGTACACAACTATAAGGAGAAACGTCTCAAAACAACACTGAGAGCGTTTTTAGTAAATGGTACATCGAAATACAATAAAGTACGTGATGAGATGTATACAGCACCGTGCATTCTCGTTTCCCTTAAAACACTGACAAGTGACCAAATGAAGTCAGGCATGTATTTGCTCGCCCAAGTGGAAGTGCACGGACATACAAAATAGTAATGGGCTATAATTGTAAGGGTTCCATTTAGCTTAGTCGGTAGAACATCTGACTGCGGTCTGGATGGTCGGGGATCGAACCCCGATGAAGCCGAGGATCTTTCTTCGAAGCCGAGCGTCCGGAAGGCTCTCCATGCCCACTCGGCCTGCTATCGAATGAATACCATGGAGGAAACTCCACAGGGAGGTATAGAATAGCTGGAGCGTAGGGCTGACCCCGTCACATTCTTCTAGAGTCAATGATTGTAATGGGAATGTGGAGCTCTACTTCCGTGAATCCTGCAGCTGCCCTAGGAATCCAATGACATTTACCTTACCCTAAACAGAATAATCGTTTAGGTAAATAATTGAAGGCCGCAGGAAAAATTTGTTATTTTCAAAAATCTTTTGTTGATAAACAAAACAGTATAGGTAGACACAGTGTGCTGTTATCAATCACAATAATTTTATTAAATACTAGTGGAGTTCCCGGCGTTGCCCGGTATAGTTGGCGTAGATTTAACCGTACCCTATTTTTATTCCCGCAAAACATTTGTACAAAGTTTCATAAAATACGCGCCAACTTTTTCGGAATTAAAGTAAACTTACATTCACCTGTCCCCTACCAAGAAACTGACGGGCTGAAGTTTATTTGCACGTATACTAGTTTCATTCGTCCGAAAAGATTCATGTATATCAAGCTTCGATAATTTGGTTAAGAAATTTCATTACTACATTACTGAACAACCCTAGATTATGTTAAAAACTCACGTTTGATTCAATTGCGAAGTGAATGGATATACTTGTGGCTCGAAACGCCAGATCCTTTAACTCTGCAGATAAAATATCAAAAGTGAATCTGGAATAATATTATCGTAAACAGAAGACTAATGCTGAAGGCCAGAGATATTGTCCAGAGATCATGCTTAAAGAAAATCTCTGTTGTTTTTACGGCTATCTATGTCGTTTAAAAATTGATATCCCGAATTAAAGGAAAGAATACTTCAAGCTATGGCTTTTAAAATTTGAATATATCGAATTAAAAGAAAGAATACTTAAAGTTTTGTTTAGTGTGCAAAATAGTTATTACTATAAGTTATCTTATTGCTTTAATTAAAGGCTATAGTCAGAGACATTGTGTTGTGTGCTTAGTGCGGAGTATGCGGCATCTAGTGATTCCTCCTGTGGAATTTCTCACCATACGTTCAGAATTTCATTTAATGCTCCTACATTATTTAACGTTGAAACATAAGACATGCCAGATAAGTGAATTAAGATTCTAAGCTTTAAAACGGTGAAAACTCCATCTAAATCTGCCCCGTAGTTTCCGAGTGTTTATACGACCAATATGTCTAGTTTTCGTTTTATATTTTATTAAATACTTAACCAGTGTATTAAGCGCCCACATATTTTTAATTATGAAAAAGAGTCGTCGGTATTTGTGGTATAAATACATGAGCAAGCCATGAACAGCAGAAGGAAGGTCAGCGTACGCAGGAAATGGGGTAAAAAACTGTAGATATCTGTCCTGGGTATTGTCATGAGAAAAGTTGCCAGATCTCTTAACGCAGGAGATAACTTGGTTGAGGGCAGTTTATGAATGAGAGGCAAGGTAGAGAATGGCGAGCGAAGCTAGTCCCTTGCAATTTTCTGAATGGAGTGGGAAAGATTTCCGCGTGATGACAGGTGACACCCGAACGAAACGACATTACGTGATTTAATCAAAGATTGGTAGATTAAGGAAAGCGTCGACTTCCAAATGTAACAACGCTATGAGAGAACTGGTAGATCAAGTTGCTTCGACAAATAAAGATTGGTGGGAGGGTAATGAATCACCCAATCCAGAGTGTAGAAACTGTATATTATATATATTACTAGCTGACCCGGCAAACGTTGTTTTGCCATATAAATAACTTTCAAGTAATTTCTAGTGTAGACAAAAAATAGCTTACTTATTGTAAGTATGTATGTATGTAAGAATGTGTATATTGTATGTATGTAAGAATGTGGTATATGCGTGAAATAGGCATAGAGCGCTGTGAACGATGAGGGAATATAAAAATAACAAAACGTCTACATTTTTTGCCGCTAAAATTGCTCTTTCTGCAAGCCACTCATGATTTATGTACTGTGTGTGTACATCGGGAAATATTTGTTCAATGAGAGTATCTTGCGAATCAGCGATTGTGCAGAAATCGGTCGGTAATTTTACGTATCCAGTTTCATCTATAGCAACTTTTCCATCACTGATATCTAAGAGTTGTTTTGAAAATGTTTCAGCGGATGGATCTTGAAGCATTTGAACGCGCATATTTACTTTTAGCTGTAATTTTTCAACATTACGCCACAATGGAGATGATTTTAAGCAAGCGTTGATCTCATCAGCGTATGTTGAACGTGGAATGACTGGAAGTGTTTGTCTGAAATCACCTGAAAGGACCAACAGAGTTCCGCCAAATAGTTTGTCGTTGTTTTTAATATCTTTCAATGTCATGTTCAACGCCTCAAGCGAATGTTTGTGTGCCATACTACATTCATCCCAGATGATAATTTTACACCGTTTCAGCACGGTGGCCATGGACGATTGTTTCTTAATGTTGCATACTGCGTCAGGGTTATTCTGAATATTTAGTGGCAGCTTAAATACTGAATGAGCTGTTCTGCCTCCATCCAATAAAGTTGCTGCAATGCCCGATGATGCAACTGCCAATGCGATGCCATTATTTGATCGTATTTCAGCAAGAATTAGCGAAATAACGAATGTTTTGCCAGTTCCACCCGGTGCATCCAAAAAGAATTACTAAAATGGCTATTAAAAAATAAGGGTTGATCGTAGAAGGGTGAAAATTTAGGATTGTATGTATTTTTGCATGTTGTATCATAAAAAAATAAAAAATAAAAATTTTGTCTAAAAAATAAAAAATTTAGGGGTGGACTACCCTCAACATTTAGGGGGATGAAAAATAGATGTTGGCCGATTCTCAGACCTACTCAATATGCTCACAAAATTTCATGAGAATCGGTCAAGCCGTTTCGGAGGAGTATGGGAACGAAAATTGTGACACGAGAATTTTATATATAAGATTTCTATATGGTGGTTTTTGTCACTAGCCATTATTTCCCTTCATATTTAACCGAAATCAATGAATGAGGTGTCATATTAAAGTTTATGGTCTCCACTTTGGTCACATCATATTTTAAGAAAGGAATATTTAGGAATTCGACCCTTAAAGGGCAAAAATGTCAATATTTCTAAAATACTGTCTTTTCTGTTAAGAGTCATTTATCTCCCTGGATCTCCTCTGAAATTATTTAATGAAGTATCATTTTAAAGATTAAGATCTTCGCATTGGTGACATCATATATTAAGACTGGAATTTTTCGGAATTCGAGCTTTAAAGGGTAAAAGTGTCAATACTTCTGCAACGCGTTTTTGTGTCACGAGCAATTTATCTCCCTTCATATCTAACCGATAAAGATAAACGAGGTATCATACTAAAGATTAAGATCTCCGCCGTGGTCACATTATATTTTAAGAAATATAATGTGCTCTAAAAGGGCAAAAATATCAATATTTTTAAAATGCTTTTCTCCCTGATCTAACCAAAATCGATAAGTAATGTAGGATTAGGAAGAGTAATGTCTCAGCTTTGGTGACATTATATATTAAGAAAGTTATTTTTTGGGGGGGGGGGGGGTTTCAACCCTTAAAGGGAAAAAATATCAATGGTTCTTCAACGCATTTATGTGTCACGAGCCACTTATCTACCTTCAAATCTAACCTATATAGATAAATGAGGTATTATATATATTAAAGATTAAGATCTCCGCCATGGTTACATTATATATTAAGAAAAGAGTTTTTGGTAATTCAACCCTTAAAGGGAAAAAATGTCAGTATTTCTAAAATGGATTTTTTGTGTCTCGAGCCATTTATCTGCTTGCATATCAAACTGAAATCGAAAAACGAAGTAGGATTATGACGAGTAATTCCCCACTTTGATGAAATCATATATTAAGAAAGAACTTTTTTGGAATTCAACCATTAAAGGGAAAGAGTATCACGAGCCAGTTATCTCCATTAATATATAACCGAAGCAGATAAATGAGGATTATTCTAAGGATTAAGGTCCCCGCTGTGTCACATTATATTTTAAGAAAGGTGTTTTCTGAATTGATCCCTTAGAGGGCAAAAATATCAGTATTTCTAAATTGCGCTTTTTGTGTCTCGAGTTATTTATCTCCATTGATAATTAAACAAAATTGATAAACGCGGTGTCCTTTAATAAACTGAGGCATTCATAAGGTCTACGGATCCGTTACACCATGTTTTAAGAAAGGAATTTTTAAAAATTCTACCCTTAAAGGGCAAAAGTATTAATATTTCTACAACGCATTTTTCTGTCATGTGCTATTTATCTCCCTTGATACCTAACCGAAAATGATAAATGAGGTATCATTTTAAAGACCAGGGTGTCCGGTTTGGTAACACTGTATTTTATAAAAGGGATTTTTTGGAATTCGACCCTTAAAGGGCAAAAGTATTCATATTATTCCTACAATGTGTTTTTTTGTTATGTTTTTTTTGTTTTTATTACCAGTCATTTATCTCTTTCGATACCTGACCGAAATCGATAAATGACATATCGTTTTAAAGATTAAAGTCTCCAATTAGGTAAAATCATAAATTAAGAAAGAATTTTTCAGAATCTGATGCTTAAAGTGGTCGCGCGTATGAGATTGTTCAGAGCCAAGTCCCTAGATTGCAGCAGCAGATATCACAGAAATGTCAATAAACTGTTTTTTTATAATAAGTAGCTTCTCGGACATTCTTTTTTTGCTATAAAATTCCAATGTAAACATTTTATTCGCACAGCAACACATATCACAGAGATGTTGATATTTTGTTCAGGTCGGTTGTATTCTGTTTAGGTCAGTGACAGTTTGTCGTACATATAGTGTGTTTTAAATTTTTCTAACTGTTTCGTAATATTTTAAAAGTATTTTGATGTGTACCTATTACACTAATCAAAATAAATATTTGCTTCAAAAGTGCGATTCTACTTTTCATTATATTATAAGTATTCAACCTCAGTATTCATCGTATTTTATTCGCGATATTTTCGCACGGGTAGTCTAGTATGATACTAGCGATTTAAAGTTGACCGATCACCTCCGACAAGTTTCAGTTGGTGCTTGGATCCACAGATCTCATGAAAAATGTAATAGACGTTTCAATGTTCCATGCAATCTGTGTCGATATGCCTAAGATTTGTTTTGAGTTTTCAGATTTCTGGCTAGAAGGTACGAAGAAAAAGTGCAGGTTCATGCTCGTTTCTCTTTGAATTTAGCGACTAACTCACATCATCCCTTCTGGACCAGCAGAAGTGGTATAACGGTCACCGAAGAGCTGACATACGATTAATTTTTTCATGCGTTCTATGCCGATTATACAAAAGTTTTGCTATTTTGTTTTCAGATTTCTCCATTGGCGGCCGAGTGATTAGCTTATGTAGTGACAACATTTAATTTTTTCTACGAATTACCTATTTTTTAAGTGAAAGGTGGAAGGAAGAACAGTTCAGTGTTGACTAAGAATTTAGGCAACTTAGACATTTACTATTTTTGAATGTGTCTTTACCAGCGCCAGCTGCCGGATTGAAAAAATTTTTGTTATTTGAAGAAAAGAATGATCAATGATCAAAAGGTAACAATAAATGATTAGCCAAAAATCGATTAGTTGAACTACAGGCAGTGTTGGATTTGACTGGGCAATAGACTGGCGCTCCAGTTTTTTAAGTCTCACTATGAGAGTTAGTATATTTAATTTAATAAAAGTAATAAAAAATAAATAGAATAATCTAAAATAAAACGATCAAAATATTATAAAAATCATGCAGATTATTATTTAATTTTCTATTTTTTATATCTTTCATTGTATTGCAAGACAAATAGAAGCAGTTTTCAAAATATCATAAAATTTAAAATTCGTTTTGTTTAATTGTATGAAAAATATGATCTAGCCAATTAATCATCTACGAAATCTTATCTTTGTTCTTACAAAACATATTGTATGTCAAGAAAAAGGTAAAATTGAAGCATTCGGAAGCGTTCACACTGAAGAAAACGTAGAGACCAGAAGAGACCAGACCAGACCAGACCAGACCAGACCAGACCAAACCAGACCAGACCAGACCAGACCAGACCAGACCAGACCAGGCCAGGCCAGGTCAGGCCAGGCCAGGCCATGCCAGGCGAGGCCAGACCTGGCCAGACCAGGCCAGACCAGGCCACGCCAGAGCAGGCTTGACCAGGCCTGACCAGGCAAGACCTGACCAGACCTGACCAAACCAGACCAGCCCAGACCAGACCAGGCCAGGCCAGGCCAGACCAGACCAGATCAGACCAGACCAGGGCAGACCAGACCAGGCC
>JARYHS010008839.1:0-11406 GCA_031002005.1 Vandiemenella viatica | reverse complement strand
CAATTTTAGAACTGTCCCGGCATAACAAAACTGTTAACCGCTGACAGTGTTTTTATTAATATTTTTACTGATATTTTAAATCAATATCACACTTTTACCCCGGTGTATACGGATGGGTCTAAGCAGGCTAACAGTGTAGGGTGTTCAGTAGTGTTCCCTCGAGCGACTTACAAATACAAGCTGGATAGCAGGTGCAGTGTTTACACTGCGGAGTGCTATGCCCTGCTAAAGTCGCTCCAGCATATGAAGGCACGCCGTGATATGAAGTACCTCATATGCTGCGATTCCCTCAGTTGTATTCAGGCATTAGCAACTATGTACCCAGCAGACCGTCTAGTCCAGGACATGCAGGACGCCCTCCTTTCCCTCCAGTCCTGTGGGAAGGGGTCATATTCTGCTGGGTACCCGGCGACGTGGGAATCAGAGGGAACGAGGCAGCTGATGAAGCTGCCAAGTTAGCCTGCGACAAGGTCAGAATTGACTTTGATCCGGTCCCAAAGTCTGACCTTGCCTCGGCGGCGAAGAGATTTGTTTTTGATGTTTGGCAGAGGCAGTGGCTGGAAGTTGAGCATAATAAGCTCCGGCAGGTCAAACCGACCGTTCAGCCGTGGAGCAGCTCCTTCCAGCGGGCGAGGAGGGATGAGGTTCTCCTTACTCGCCTCCTTATAGGGCACTGTCCTCTCACGCACAGCTTTCTTCTCCGCCGGGAGGACCCACCTGAATGTGATGCTTGTGGCGTACCTTAGACGGTATGCCACATTTTAACTGATTGTGTTTTTATTTTTTGACTTAAGGGCAGATGTTGGCCTAGCCAACGATCTGTCCCTTATTTTAAGTAATGAAGCTAGCAATGTGGCTAAAGTTTTAAAATTCTGTGTATTGGGCGGTCTGATCCCCAAAACTTTTGGGAAGACCGGCCTAATCTTTTAAGGTGGATGAGTGGCCATTTTACAGCCACTCATCCATGTACATAGCTCTTGTTTTGTTTTGTCTCATTTGTGTTCGTTTTACTATTAGATTTAAGTTTTTATGTCTGGCTGGCCTCTTTACAGCCAACCGGACATGAGTTGTGATGTTTGTATTTTAACGGCCCCTTTACAGCCAACATTTTAGCATTTTACTTTATTTGCCGTCTGTGTGGCCGACCTCTCTTCAGTCGGCCATACAGACGATAGAACATGGATTTTAAGCCACATTACTAAGCCGGTCGTTGTTAGGGCGCTAATGACCTCGCCGTCGACGCGCCCTTAAACCACCACCACAACAACAACAACAACAACAACTTTCCTTTCATGTTCCTTTACTGGTTACAATTCATTCTTATTAATTACTGTAATCTATCAATTAACTTAAGTCAACTTAATTTATCCATACTTTTGATTCAACTTTTATACTTAACAACACATAATTACTATTGTCAGAATAGTTTTATAGTCAGACTGTTATTTAATTCAATCGGAGAGTTACCATAGATTTGATTCTGCCATTAGGCATAAACTTTCAATTTCGTCTTTATAAACATGCCCCGTGGACTTAATTTTGTCAGAACTCTGGAGTCTGCTTCCAGCATACTATGTTAACTTTTTGTATATTTGGGAACTTGTATTGTTCTGAAGCTGTTTCCATTTCAGCTATCCAGCTGGTCCTGGAGGTGGCCATTGTCCCCTAACAGCTTCGTTTGAATAGCCCTCTCTTTGGACCCTGAATACATATACACCTCAGTGGTATTGTTAACCAAATCCAAAATATTTGCGATCTTTAGGTTTACTGTCACAATGCTACAATTATTGTTTACCTGCTTCTAAGTCATTCTCTGAACTTTACTGATAATGAATATCAATATTAGACAAGTCTTATGGTCCTCAGTTGTAAATCAGTATTTAACTAACAACTATGTTTACCAATCAACATTTTTCCCCTGCTTTCTTCAATACAATTGTCCTGACAACACTGACAATTAATATGGACTAAGTTCCCACTTTTGAAATGTGCCATCTGCAAAGCAACATTACATAAAACTATTGTCCTTACATCCCTGATAGCCAATTAAACAAAATCGTCACACTCCTCGGTCTAAAGTGATACTAAACATTCAGTTGACTCCTAGAACCATAGACATTGAAAAGAAAACAACTCTCGCCTACTTTCACAAACTCTGAAGGTTACGATAACTACAACTGACCGTAACATTCTTCTTTGTTTATCCAAACAATAGTATCTTTTCTCTCGTAATATCATCAATTGTGTTAGCAACTTCAGATAATACCCGATTATTATTATTATTATTATTATTACTATTTTTACTTATGTTTACCCTTTTTTAATCCTCTCTTTGCCTCCATACCCACTACTTATATTGAACCACCACTAACCTAAGCTGATATTTACTTCATAGACTTTGATTTAAAAATTGTTATTATTGCATTATTATTATTAATATATATATATATTTATATTGGATTTAATTATATTTTGCTCTTCCCACCGACCAGAGATCATTTTGGATATTTATCTATGCTCGGATATTAGCTCCGAATCACTGCCCCTACCTTTCCTCTGTTTGAATTTACCCCCACCATTTTCCTGGTCAACGGTCTTTGTGAGAGACAGTTTCAAACATCACCCACCTCCCATGATGTTCTCCTGTTGATAAAGGGCTTGTCCTGAAAATTTCTTTATCTGTTGTGTTTTTGTCTTTTCTGTGTGTTTGTGCCCCACATCCATCATCTAAAGGTAAGTGGTGGCTCATTTCCCTATCCTAATTTAATTCCTTTTCACTACTTAGCACCTTTAATTTAATTGTTTACTATATATACTCAACATAATTAAAATTTAACATCTTCTGCAGGCTGATAGTAGAGGAAGATGATGATGAAGATAATGTTACTGTGTATCATTATGCAGATAATTCGCTTGAATATCATGGTGAAGAGCCTCAGTGCTTCAAAATTTCAGCAGATTTAGCTCAAGGAATTGACCTTCTCGTTAACAGTTATCCTCAGTATGTTAGTGTGTCAGATTTACCACTTGTAGATGATGATGAAAAGGTAAGCAATTCAATATTTTTTTTTAACAATATATGCTGGAATTTTATGGGAAAATTATAGTTTCAATTTTATTTCCAGATTTCGTTGGCCTCAGACCTGTGGCAGCGTGGACTCCTATTGTTGAGTGACTAGTAATAGATTGGATTGCATCCAATTGGAATGTGCCAGTAAGTGGCTGTTGTTTATAGTAATTTTATTGTTCTGCTGAGTTTTCCTTCTCTGAGGAACATATATTCTGCTCCCATCATATCTACATTCATTGATCAAAAAGGCAGATTTTCTGTTAATCAGTATGCATTTTGGTATTGCACTTAAGTTTCATTTCTTAATACCTCAGTTTTATGGGTAATGCCATGTAATAATATTACAGGCTTCTGTTACTGTATTTGTTGCTAATAATACATTAATTTTCAAAGGTGTTACTCACAAATAAAGCTGTGGAAGCCTACAACTTCATTTACGCAGCATTATCTGGGAAACCTATGTATTATCATTAACAAATACGCTGAGAAGCCCCTTCACTGAATTTCTTAATGTTTTCCAGAGTGGGATTAGGGGAGTTTGGAGCAGATTGAGTGAAAATCCCATGGTTGTATGAATATCATCCAAGTTGTTTTTAGCTTTTTTGACAGTTCTTCATAATAATCATGGTGGATGTGGTGGGGAGATGTCGTGTAACAACGAGACAATTTTATTTATTTCTTGTAAAGAATGTTTCAGTTTAGTGATATTTTTTGGAAGTATAAATGAAAACCTTATTTTAGTAGAAAAAAAGTTTGCCGTGTTTAAAATTCCATTTAGAACAAATGTATGGCAGTGATTTGGATTCTTGTAACACAAATCTACTTGAAAACACTGTTTTTGTTCTAAATGTGTTCTCATTATTGGTTTATGGTCGTGAAATGCCCTACATTAGAGGAATTGACAGGAAGGCAGTGTCAAATTGGTTAATTTGAAACCATATACAAAACTAAGCAATATACCGCATGAAAATCTTACCTAATAAGTGTAATTATGAGAAGCTTTCACTGTTTCATTTTTGTTTTTCCTAAAAAAAATTTCAAAGTTCTTAACTTTCAGCGAATTGAAATTTTAAGCTTATACAGATTTTTTTTTTTTTTTTTACTTTTAAAATTAAAAGCAGTAGTTGAGGCATTCCAGCTGTAGCTCCAAAATTGAAAAGGCCTCAATTTCCAGTACTGAATTGAACTTTCACTTACTTTTAACTTAACCGCTACTTCTGGCGAAGCTTTTTTGCAAAATAGACTGGGATTGCTCTGTGGTTCAGGATGAATATTAAATTGTAGGTCCCAGAAGAAATGACATACTGACACATAATGTCTCCTTTATGTGGATCCAACCAACCATTGGATTGAAGACTAAATTATGTTTATACCAAAGATGTTTCCCACTTTCGCCACTTGTAGTATGAATATGGTGTTATAACTAACTGAAATTTCATCTTTGGAATGTCAGTTTTTGAATGATGTAAAGTTATTTTTGGAGTAGTCTGTTTGTGCCTCTATTTTCCTTTTTCTTTATATGAACAGGATAGCTGTAGAATTAATGGCTCCAATTGTGCTAAGAATAAAAAAAAAGAAGTCATTGCACCTGGTAATTCGATTACAGATATAACAACCATTGAAGAATTAAAGCTCCCTTCCAAAATTAACTTCAATGAAATATATTGGCACAAACTAAATGTATAAGTAATCCAGTTTATAAACATTCTTTCACCACTGGAAAAAGTGGTGCAACCAGGACATTGGATTCTGAAAAGCCAAATACCTCATGCAGGTACAGAAGAGTCAAAACTTCATAGCACTTTTCAAATTACTTCAGCTTCGTAAACTCTTTAAGTATTCCATGTCCTCGTCATGGAAAGTCATTACCTGCCTTTTTTTATACACTCATTAGCCACCTTCTTTTCATTTAAATTGGTTACACTCCACCTGCAATTTGAAGAATTGGATTTGAGGAGTAAAAACCAGGATAAGGCACTCTAAACAATCAAAATACTGCACTAGTATTTAGATCCCCATTTATTAACCATGAACTTCTTACAGATTTTTTTTTTCGCACTGTTTATATGATCACCTTTTGTCCACTACTATCTATACACATTCTGAAAGAACCGGCAAGTTATATGTTGTTAAGATATAATATGTAACAATCACTCACTTTATGGTCTGTGCAGTTACCAAAAAATAAAGTATCTTGTTCTTGTGGCGTTTACTTGTGCCTACCTGGAAAGCATCAAGTAAATAACAACATACAATGTTCTTTCTCTTCGGCGGTGGTCACTTCAAACCTTCTCTGAAATATATAAAAGTTTAGAAGGATATCTCAAAACTACTAAATCATAAATTAAATGGTTTTCTTTCAAGTCTTTAATGCACAGCTTTCCTTAAATTTTGTTAGACCCACCGACCGGTATATTATTAAATTTTTATCATAAGATTCCTTACACAACAGATTTTTCACCAGGTAAATAATTTCTTCTTCTCCAAAAAAATCAGAAGACAGTTCTGCTACGACCGCAAATAATCCCTTGAATTTTTTAATACTTTCCGCTAACAATCCCTAAACCATTTCTTTGAACATCACACAAATTGCGCAACATTGGAAATTTACGATTTCCAATTACAAAAGTTCCTATCAATTTCTTGCACACTTGTTGCACAATTATAACTTAGAAAATCAATACTTGATGGCTGATATACAGCTTCTAAACTGGAAACAGGAATTTAAAACAGTGGAATAGACGTTGCAAATTTTAACAATTGCGCAACCGCTAAGTGTCGACTTAATAAGAAATTTCGCTGGTATTATTATTGCTTCCCTAACCTGACACACTTTATATAAACTTAGCTCTTGCTAGTTTCGACGAACAAACCTAATTTGAGTGATTATACTAAAATCCTCACTTTTGATGAATAACAAAAAATAAAATACCAGACGACTCACTTACTCCCCGAACAAAAACAAAAGACCAAACTCAGACCCGGTTAACGCAAACACCTAGTAGTCACTCACTGCCACACAAATTTAAACTCTGCTCTGGACCGAAGGTCCGACTGCGATTGAAGACTGGTGACGAAAAAGCCACGCTAGGTGGCGTCTCGTCTTTTTATACTGACGCTGGTTCTTGATGCAACACTTACCAAGACGCCAGGATTGTGTCGCAATACCTGTAGCTACGCGTGGATCCTAATATTACACCACGCTCGCAATTCATAATTTTTATAATAAAACTCAGACAAATGTCTTAGAATACACTCTGTAAAGCCCTAGAACCGTCACAGCCCCCTCCAATTTTTTTACTAAATTGACCTTGGTGATTTAGTTAAAAATTAAGTTTAGAAAAAAACTTAAAGAAAATATTTTTTCCAATATTCTGAAAAAAAAATTTTCGGTGGTGGTCTTACATACACAATCTTAATGTATAAATGTATCTTTTCAATTAACTGATAAATTCAAGAAATTCTGGTAATAATACATCACTTACCAAAAAAATCAAAAATTTAAATTTGGGTTCGCAGACCCTTAAAACGCATGCTCAAAACAATGTTGCTAAGCAGTTTATGAAACAATGATATCAGGATTATGCTTTAAATAACCTTCCAAACATTTTAAATTTTTTTTTTTTTCATTAACGGTACATAGTATTTCAAGACTTACTACACTTGAAAATATTCAAATACCATAGGTTATCAACCTAAATATGCTACAAAGTCTTATTAATTTATGCTTTCAAGAATTTTAATTATTTATAGACAAAATAAAATCTTTCAGCCTTCTTCTCAATACTTTATTAATGAAAAGAACCAAATAATTCATAATAATCTTGGGATTCCTATCCCCTGAACTGAAAATATTTCACTGACATACCATTTAGGTCAAATGAGAAGTAATCTAAAACCTATTACAATATCCTATCAAAAATTTCAAATACATTTTTGTTGGAAAATTCAAAATCATCAGTCATTCGACGTCATAGGGAATCTCTCCTTTATACCAAAAAAAATCCTAATTTACATCCTATTTTTACCTCATCCATTCATCACGCTTCCACACTTCCAGAAACATTTATCTATTTATGTCTCTGAGATCATCAGAAAACCTTAGCGTTTGACATCTGCAAACAGATCTTCAAACGATTACAAGTGTCCTCAATCAATCCTATAATAACCAATTTCTCTCACATTCACCAAAAAAAAACGACAATTCTTATTGATAATTTAAAACCAAAGTATATATTTTTTCCATAGAGAACCATTATTAAATTTCTTCGCGAACTGGTAGAATTATGAACCAAGTTCCGGTAATCATCATGCTAAACCAAGATGAAAGATTTTGGAAATAACAGATAGACAATATCGTGGCTTTCCATTTCACCTTTACCCGAAATGCAGAAAGCTTTACAATGATTGTGACCTCCAAGTGGTCACACAATGAACTGTGATGTTCTGAGGCATTCAGCTGCAAAGCTCGTATATTCCGCATGACGTTTTTACAGTCATCTAAACCCTTACAATATTTCATTGTTTCAAAACCAAATTAATTTAAATACTCAAATCCCATTTCAAATACTACGCGGGACATTTCCTCCGCGGAGCAATTGAACGCAGCGGCCGACTGGTCGACTTCCGTCAACAATCGATTTTACCTGCTGTTACCTTCTCGCTTCCTCCGTCACAATACGAGCAACAAAAAGTCGGCCCGTCCTCTCGTAACCTGGCAAAACCCCGATCAACAATACATCTGATTAGGTGTACACAAGTAGTACACTTTGTCCCTTTCCCCATCATTAATTTACATGTATTCAACCCCCTGAAAACAAGTTTCAAATTCTGTCTACTCCCTTCACTACTGCTGGTGAATTGAACTGACTTGAATTTATATTGTTCCCCTAAAATTTCAAAATTCCACTCTGAATCTATCCCGGTAATCTTTTCAACACTCCTCGTCAGAAATCTCCCTTTCAATTTCAGAATTTATCCCTGATAGTGCTTCAGTAGTCTTTTCAGTATTCTGACCAAGAACTACACTACCTTCAACTATTTCAGTTACAGAAGTTACTTTTGACTCTACTGAAACAACATGTATTTCAGCTCCAATGTTCTTATCAGAAACTACATCAACTCTAACCCCTTCTGATTCACTTTCAGAGTACTGTGCCTCTGTTTCAATTCTCTTATCTGTTTCAACAGGATTCATTATATTCCCTCTTACATCAGCCAAATAATCACTTACTTGGTCAATATTAATGGCAATCTGTACCAAATCTTTCCCCAATTCCTTATACTCTTTATTTAGAATCTTAATATCCTCAGTTGCAGATTTTCCTTGTAAATTGCCAAATTCCCCTTCAGCTTTTCAATTTCCTGTCCCATACGATCATGATTGGTTTCTACAGAAGTCAAATCCTGCCTTACTTCTTGCATACCTTGTTTACACTCATCAATCTCTTGGGTAAGACTCTCATTATCGTTATTATAACTTTCCTTTACCTCCAAAATCCTTTCTTGAATTTCATCTTGTAACTCTGATTTAGTAACTCCCAATTTCTTTTCCAAAACATCCTCCACTTCTATCATAATTGCCCCGATCTTAGTATCCAAACTAGAAACTAACCTTGTTTGGTTGTTCTCTATCCTTTCAACATGGTCCCTGAGTTTAGTTTCAAAATTTTCTGTAGCCTTCACCAGAGATATTGTTTGACTATTTTTGAATTCCTCAAATTTACCACAAAAATCTTCTTCAAATTCAGAAAGCTTCTGTCCAATATCTGCTTTCCATTCAGCCTGTTCGGACCGGAATTCCCCAAAATTTAATTTCAATTCTTCAAACCTGTTCTCACAGTCAATTTGACTCTGTTCAATTTTTTCTTTCAACTCCCCGCTCTGTTGACTCAAATTTATGGTGGCTTCTGCCTGACTGTCAATCTTTTGACTCAAATTTTGTCTCAAATCTGCCTGACTTTCCATTAATTTTTCGAACATCTCTTGCATACTCAAACCTTCCATCATGAATTATATTTGAGGTAACAAACAAACAAAAAACAATACACAAATTAATTTCCCCCAAAAGAAGCACTTTTCCCCGCCACGAGGCGGCACTGATTTTTTAACGTACCTTTAGAGTCCTCTTCAATATTTTATTTTTGTTTTAGAAGCACTATTACCTGCATATTTTCCCAGTTTTACTTTCGTAGCACAAATACAGAACCTGCTTATTTGTTTGTTTTGAAATTCCTTGGCGTGTGGAAGAAGGTCACAGACCCCCTTGTGTTTGTATAGCCACTCGTCAGTTCACACCCTCCAGTGACATCCGCCCAATTTTTTCTGCCACCTCTCCAGGTCGGTGAAATACGCCCTTATCGCTCAGCTGGAGCCTTTCGCGTCGTAAGAATTCTTACTGCAGAATCTTAAAATATTCTGTTGTGTAGTTCGATCACTGGATTCTAAAACTCAATGTAAATAATTAGTTACATATATTGTTAAATAATCCTGGCAAGAGTCGCCATCTGAAAGAACCCCGCAAGTTATATGTTGTTAAAATATAATGTAACAATCATTCACTTTATGGTCTGTGCAGTTACCAAAAAATAAAGTTTCTTGTTCTCGTGGCGTTTACTTGTGCCTACCTGGAAAGCATCAAGTAATTAACAACATACAATGTTCTTTCTCTTCGGCGGGTGGTCACTTCAGACCTTCTCTGAAATATATAAAAGGTTAGAAGGGTATCTCAAACTACTAAATCATAGATTAAATGATTTTCTTTCAAGTCTTTAATGCACAGCTTTCCTTAAATTTTGTTAGACCCACCGACCGGTATATTATTTAAATTTCTATCAGAAGATTCCTTACACAACAGATTTTTCACCAGGTAAATAATTTCTTCTTCTCCAAAAAAATCAGAAGACAGTTCTGCTACGACCGCAAATAATCCCTTGAATTTCTGAATACTTTCCGCTAACAATCCCTAACCATTTCTTTGAACATCACACAAATTGCACAACATTGGAAATTTACGATTTCAAATTTCTAAAGTTCCTATCAATTTCTTGCACACTTGTTGCACAATTATAAATTATAAAATCAATACTTGATGGCTGATATACAACTTCTAAACTGGAACGGAATTTAAAACAGTGGAATAGACGTTGCAAATTTAAACAATTGCGCAACCGCTGAGTGTCGACTAATAAGAAATTTCGCTGGTATTATTATTGCTTCCCTAACCTGACACACTTTATGTAAACTTAGCTCTTGCTAGTTTCGACGAAAAAAACCTAATTTGAGTGATTATACTAAAATCCTCACTTTCGATGAATAACAAAAATAAAATACCAGACGACTCACTTACTCCCCGAACAAAACAAAAGACCAACTCAGACGGTTACCGCAAACACCTAGAAGTCACCCACTGCCACACAAATTTAAACTCTGCTCTGGACCGAAAGGTCCGACTGCGATGAAGACTGGTGACGAAAAAGCCCCGCTCGGTGGCGTCTCGTCCTTTTTATACTGACGCTGGTTTTTGATGCAACACTTACCAAGACGCCAGGATTGTGTCGCAATACCTGTAGCTATGCATGGATCCTAATATTACACCACACTCGCAATTCATAATTTTTATAATAAAACTCAGACAAATGTTTTAGAATACACTCTGTAAAGCCCTAGAACCGTCACAATTGCTATTTTGCGCATAATAGACTAGCATTAATTTTTAACGAGTGTTGAAAATGAGATTTAAAGGGGTGTGTTTTAAATCGCGATTCAGTTTATTTAGTATTACGATTTCGCCACGTTGCTGTTTAATACTGTGTATGATGAAATTAACTGTTATGTGAGAAGCTGTGAGTTTTATTCATTTTTAAAAAAAAAAAGTTCAAGCCATTGACTTAGGTTATTTTTAAAGCTTCATATAAGATCAAGAGAATGTTCAACAAGCTGACTGAATAAATTTTCACACATTAACATGTGAACAACTTGTATTTCAGTTTGCAAAATGTTTAACTTCTTTTTAAAAAATAAACCAAAATTTGAATGCACATTTCTTCTAAATAATTTTTAAAACATTTTTCAAATGTCACATATATCAAGTGAATGATGAATAAGACCATCTTTCTTTTGTACGTTATGAGAGATCTCCGAAATAATTGAAATGAGGAACACAATACACTAACACACTCTTCACATTTTAATGTTTTTAAAAGTTTGTGTACCACAAATCCTCCATTGTAGTATACAATATGATCCATTAAAACAGTTAGTGCACCTGCATCAAACATAAAATCGTGGTCGAACTTGGGAGGAAACTGTAATTCTTTTTCCTCTTCAATAATTCG